>JNDS01004804.1:0-17313 GCA_000697035.1 Rhizopus stolonifer B9770
TTCCTCTTCTTCTTTCTTGAGACGTTCCTCTTCTTCTTTCTTGAGACGTTCCTCTTCTTCTTTCTTGAGACGTTCCTCTTCTTCTTTCTTGAGACGTTCCTCTTCTTCTTTCTTGAGACGTTCCTCTTCTTCTTTCTTGAGACGTTCCTCTTCTTCTTTCTTGAGACGTTCCTCTTCTTCTTTCTTGAGACGTTCCTCTTCTTCTTTCTTCAAACGCTCTTCTTCTTCTTTCTTCAAACGCTCTTCTTCTTCTTTCTTCAAACGCTCTTCTTCTTCTTTCTTGAGACGTTCCTCTTCCTCTTTCTTCAAACGCTCTTCTTCTTCTTTCTTTAGACGCTCTTCCTCTTCATGCTTAATGCGTTCCTCTTCTTCTTCCTTCTTTAGACGCTCCTCTTCTTCAAGCTTAAGGCGATCATCTTCTTCTTTCTTGAGACGTTCCTCTTCTTCTTTCTTGAGACGCTCTTCCTCTTCCTCTTTTTTGAGACGTTCCTCTTCTTCTTTCTTCAAACGCTCTTCTTCTTCTTTCTTGAGACGTTCCTCTTCTTCTTTCTTCAAACGCTCTTCTTCTTCTTTCTTTAGACGCTCTTCCTCTTCATGCTTAATGCGTTCCTCTTCTTCTTCCTTCTTTAGACGCTCCTCTTCTTCAAGCTTAAGGCGATCATCTTCTTCTTTCTTGAGACGTTCCTCTTCTTCTTTCTTGAGACGCTCTTCCTCTTCCTCTTTTTTGAGACGTTCCTCTTCTTCTTTCTTCAAACGCTCTTCTTCTTCTTTCTTGAGACGTTCCTCTTCTTCTTGCTTTCTCTTTAATGCGGCAGCTCTTTCAGCTTCTGCCTTCTTCTTTCGTTCTTGCTCGGCATGCAAATAATCCAATTGTTGTGTGAATTTCAAGGTCTCTGTTTGTACCTGGTGCACTTGACGACGCAATTTTTCATTTTCATTCTCGCCCTCCTTAAGTTCTCTCTGCATCTGCTCCAATTCAGCTCGAGTAGAATTTAATTGATTTTCGGCCGTTTCGACCTCAGCCTTGACTTTTTCCCAGGCATCTGTCTCTTGTGTCAAAGTGGACTTAAGTTGTTCCAATTCGGCAGATTCGGCATTCTTTTTGGACCCAAGTACAACCGACTGTTGTTCCAAATCCGCCTTCTTTTCCTTCAAAAAATTCCAAGACTGTTTGAGTTGATCTCTCTTGATTAAAAGTTCTTTAGTAGCTTTTTGGGTGGTTTCCATTTGATTTTTCAATTGATTCACTTTCGTTATTTCTTGTGAATAATTATCACCAAAATCACCCAACAGATCTTCTTCGGGTTCTATATAGGACCTTCTGTTAGTATACATTTGAGTGGGGGTATTGTTTACTACTATTGTTGTTGTTAGAAGGAGAAAAGACTTTTCCAGAAAGTTGATTATGAATCATGGACATGACCAAAGCAAATTGAGATGCATCCAATAAACCTCTGTTTTGTTTGTCTACTGAATTCCAGAGATCATCCATGTCCTTTTCTGGTAATCGAGAATTCTTAAAGAATCCAAAGGCATCTGCTTTTGTAATCCAGCCTGTCTTATTCTTGTCCAGTCTATCAAAAAAGGGATCATATCTCGCCTTTTCTTGCGCTGTAGGTGATCTGACCGAACTGGCTCTATTCAAGCTGTTACCCGAAGCAGCTGTATAGACAGATTGGGGTAAAGAAGTAGGTAAGGCGGTGATTGATTTATTCATCAATTGGGCAATATAGTGCATGGCGATAACAAATTCTGTTTCATTCAAATAACCGCATCGACGAACATCAGCCAAATTCCTGTTGATTGTGTTTAATACGAATTGGGGGATTTATGTTCTTACCATATTTTAGCTAATTGCTCATTGGGTAATTTTGATTTCATAAATAGATCTCGAGCCACCTGGGCTTCCATTCCATTCTTTGGCGGGTGTTGTGAACGATAGATGGTCAAGTATTTGTTTCGATCAGCAGGTGTGAGTGTTGTATCTTCCTTTTGGAGTTGTATGCCTCTTATTTGTGGCAATGGTGTAGCTTTCGATGTGAGTTTGTATGTCTTTTAGTGTTTCTTACCTGTAGAAAGTAGTGGTTTTTTTGCTTGAATATTATTCTGTGCACAGGCAATTAATTTAAGCGCAACAGCAAATGTATCTGGTGTAAGATAGCCAAGATTGTGTTCATCTGCAGCTTCCCAAATCTATTGGAAGAAAAATAGATGAATTTTTTATGATTATTATTCATCTTTTCTTGTTTACTTGAGATAATGATGCGTTGGGTAATCCTGACTTTGCAAAGAATTGAACTGCTTCTAAACCACTCACAGCATGTGGTTGAGTTTGTGCTGCTACTTGGAATAGCTGTTTATATGCATCCACTTCTTCTGGCGTCAGCATTGACTCCCATGTATGTAATGACATAATATTTTTTATTTTTTGAAAGAAAGAAAAGAAATTTAAAAACACAGAAAGAATTGCTTTAAAAAAAAAAAAAAAAAAAAAAAAAAAAAAAAAGGAAAAACATCATCTCCGCTTAGAGTGAACAATAATAAAATAAGATCATCTGATACTTAAGATTTAAGCAAATGTACGCAATTGAAAAAATTCAAATATAATGTTTGGTGATAAACCACTGAAAGAGGGATGAATACGTGTTGTCAGAACTGCTGAAATTTAATTTACGATATCATTTTTGACGGGTGTCCAATTCGGTCGATCTTTTGACCTTACTTTTTTATTGGCCGATGATACCCCCCCTTCCTCTTGGCTTCACATGAAAGGTTTAAACATTCGAAATGTGAAGAATCGCTACACTTTTTCTCAAGAAAAATTCCCAAGTAACGCAAGAGAGGAAAAAATGGAAAAAATAGAAAGCTTGTACCTTTCATGTCCCTCGTTACATTGGTACACTTCCCCTCCCCCCTCCTCTTCAAATATTCAAATATCGAAAAATGAGAAAAAAAAAAACTACTTTTGGTTGCCAAGATTATTTACTGCGACTTGCATGTGGAGCTTGGCATTGAGTGTTTCAACTTGGATTGTTTTGATTGCTGCTTTGTATGCTTGAAATTGCTTGGCTGGAAAAATACGTACTTATCAATTAATATATCAATTTTACACAAATAAAAAACGTTGTACGGCTTTAAAACAAAGAGTATATTTTAATTTTGGGCAAATTTGAAGTGGTTAGAATCAAATGTAGTAAGACATAGTCCTTTTTGTTTGATGCGTTCCGTTGCATTTCGTAGCTCGTTTTCTGAGTAAAGTGGTTTCAGATGTTCAATGATATAATAGATTGATACGCCTTCGTCAATTTGGTTGTTGTTTTTCAAAAGAAACAAAATGTGGTCCTCAGCATCAATTTTATATTCTTCCTTTTTTATTGCTTTAACAAACAGTGAACTATTCTATTGTATGTCACATAACCCTGCCTTCTTTTCCATTTACCTTATTTGGCTTGGAGAACATTAAGTGTGTGTTGATTGCATCCAAAAAATGATGAGTGATTTCGTTAAAATCAACAATAGGTCTGATATTGAAAGCTGTGACACGTATATGTTCATTAAAACTTCTCATTCGGCCACAAACTTGAACATAAATTTCTGGTCTATATACACGCATGTACACACAGAACGTGAAATAAGTAACCTACCCTTTTCTTTTTCTTTTCTTACGCGAGCAAACGACGTGTATTTGCTTCTTCTTCAGTTTCTATGATCTCTATCCATTTTGTGATAGAAATTGCACTTGTCCCATCTTCAATTAGATAATCCACGAAACCAGCATACTCTTGAATACCACAAATAATACCAACAAAGGTAACCTAAAGGGAAGATGAATCATCATATTTGTCTCTGAAGCTTTTTACTTGATCACAGTCTGCTTTATCAATTTCGCAGGCGGAACCAGATTTTGCTACATTTGCGTCTTTCATTTGTTTAATTGTCACAGGTCGCAAGGTTTGCTCAACCATTGGTCTCTGTAAAAGGTTATAAACAGAGCCTATGCTTTTCCTTTTTTTTTTTTTCATTATTACTTTAAGAAAGTCCTGATTAGCTCTCGTTTCTTCATACATATTATTCATTTTGCACCAATCTTTGAAGGTAATTTTTATAGATGTGATAGAATAATAATAATAAAAAAAGGATTTTTCTTATTTTATTTTCTTACAAGTGCTATATACAAGACTCTAGAATTTATCATGACAATAATGATAGATTTATCCTATTATATCATTGTTCAGTTTGTATATCCTTTATATTTTTTCTGTTTTCCTGCATCGTTTTTGGGCTCCTCTTCAAGGACTGCTTTTAAGCCACCGCTTCCAATTTTTAATTGTCAAAGGCCAAAAAAAAAAAAAAGTTACTTCTCGCAATTAATAAGAAAAAAAAAATGGGAAAGAGAAAGAATTCTGAAGACCAGTCATCACGTCGTGTCAAAATCGTTGTTGCTGAAAAGCAAACAGATGTCGAATCCCCTTATTTGGGTAATTTCCAAAAAAGGCATCACCATTTTCTAAATTACTTGTAGTCACTTTCTCGGGTACAAAGCCTACTTCAGAATTAGAATTCACACCCTATAAACGTTCAGATGCAGTCGGAAAACAAGCCTTACAACGTTATGTAACAGGAGAAACAGATAAGGTGCGATTTTCTGGATCTAACTTTGGACAAAATGCTCTTGATTCTCATAGCAAGTAAGTTCACCATTTCCTCTTTCCCTAATGATTAATGACAGATCCCTAACACACTGCCGTTAGATATCTCGTAGGTGTTTATTCCAAAAAGGACAATTCACTCAACATCACCAATTCGCCCATCATGAGATTATCTCGTTCTGTTAAGGCTCTCGAAAGCGAGTCCTCAGTCAACAGCAACGTCGCCCGTGGCCAAGCAGCCCGTGCTGCTCTTGGTCAAGCATTTGGTACAATCAAGGCCAGAAAGCAATTGCAGAGCGACGAGCGTAATACAGTGACTGGAGACCAATTAGAAGAAGAGTTATCCAACCTGCACACAGATATCGGCAAGTCTACGGTCAACATACCAAAGAAGGAAGAGATGAAGCAATCGATGGTGAGCTCATTGCCTGTTCCCAAACACAACTTGGAAGCCGAATCATCCGATGAAGCTTACGATTTGACTTCAATTGTGTCTGATGAAGAGTTAAATTCAATCAACCCCAAGGAATTATTAAAGGAAACCTCATTGGAAGGTGTCAAATCACACTTGGCTTACCGTGATTCCAAGTTTATCAATGATCGCTTAATGTCTATCATTGCTGCTTCAGGAAAGAAGGATCGTAAGCGGGTGCGTACTTTGATGTACATCAATATCTTGATGGCCTATTTCGTACGCGTACGTTCTTTTGATTTGAAGGATCGTAGAAAGGTGGACGCTGCATTAAAGAACCCTTCAAGTGTGATATTGGATGGATTGGCTGAAAGATACACTGAATCAAATACGTAAGTTATTTTTAAAACAAGGCTCTTTACTCATCATCTTTATAGTCGTACACCTGTTATGGCAGATAAAATCCTTCTATACATGTTTACACTCATTCTTTCTGTTTCTGGATACAGCGTTCTCATTGATCAAATAGGAAAAGATCTTTTGCTTAAACCTCTCAAGATCACAACATTATTCAAAACATTGTGTTGTAAAGTAGATAAAGCAAGCGCAGAAGAATGTCGCGAAGCTAAAGTAAAGTCAGCCAAAAAGGCTACTTTGGTAGTTCCCTTAAAGTTCCCTGAAGTTAGATCGGGTCTTGTTCGTCGTTAAAAAAAAAAAAAAAATAAAAAAAAAGCATGCGGAAATTCAAACTGGGACTGTTCTTTGTGTTTTCTTTTTGCTTATTTAGAAAGTTTTTTTTTTTTTTTGTTGATCCCTCTTTTCCTCTAACGATCATGTCTGCTCCTGCTTCCAGTGACAATGCTGAGGTTTTGACCAGCAAGGACTACTACTTTGACTCATATGCTCACCACGGTAATATATTTAGCTTAGATCTAGGAACAAGAGAGATCTAACTTGATCTGGTATAGGCATTCACGAAGAAATGTTGAAGGACGAAGTTCGTACCTTAGCTTACCGTAACTCTATTTATAACAACAAGCACCTTTTTAAAGACAAGGTTGTTCTTGATGTTGGCTGTGGTACCGGTATTCTTTCCATGTTTGCCGCCAAGGCAGGAGCCAAACATGTTTACGGTGTAAGTACAAAAGCTCCACGTGTGTGTGTCTGTGTCTGTGCTAAATGCTCATAAATACTTTATAGATTGACATGTCAAACATTATTCACCAAGCCCGTGTTATTGTAAAAGATAACAAGTTAGACGATAAGGTAACTCTTATCCAAGGCAAGATGGAAGAGGTTGTTTTGCCTGTAGACAAAGTAGATATTATCATCTCTGAATGGATGGGTTACTTCTTGTTGTATGAGTCTATGCTTGATACCGTTCTTGTCGCTAGAGACAAGTATTTGGTAAGAGAAAGAGAAAAAAGAAAAATGACAGAGAAAACTCAGATTTTTTTGTAGGCACCTGGAGGTATGATCTTCCCTGACAAAGCCACCATGTACATTGCTGCTATTGAAGATGGTGATTACAAGGAAGAAAAGATTAACTATTGGGATAACGTGTATGGTTTTGATTACTCTTCTCTTAAGAGCATTGTTGTCAAGGAACCTCTCGTAGACATTGTCGATAGCCGCAACGTGGTTTCTACTGCCTGTGCATTTAAAGAAATTGATATTGCCACTGTGACTAAAGCCGATTTAAACTTCAAGGTACCTTTCAAGATTACTGCCACGCGTAACGATTACGCTCATGCTTTTCTTGCCTGGTTCGATATCAGCTTCACTCACTGCCACAAGCCTGTCTATTTCTCAACTGGTCCTCATGCCAAATACACTCACTGGAAGCAAACAGTGCTCTATACACCCGACACATTAACCTTAAAAGAAGGTGAAAGTATCGAGGGAGAATTAAGCTGTGCTCCCAACAAATCCAACCCTAGAGATCTTGACATTATTGTTGACTTTAAATTGGATGGCCAACATGGTTTAGTCAAGGAAACCTGTGAATACAAAATGCATTAATCTTCATTTTCTCAAAAACCAATAATAAAGCATTCCTTAAACTTATCTAATCATTGTCTCTAACTATGTCACTTTATGATAAGCCTTTTTCATGCAAATAAATCATTGTCCCTTGAATTTTTTTTTTTTTTATCTTTTTTTATACATATATAAAAATGAGTCATTGCCATCACGAACACTGTGATCATAATCACGACGATTTACCTGAATCTGGAGAACAATTCTTGCTTTACTCAAAGATTGATTTGGATAACGTACGTTGTTTAAATGAAGCAGAACCCAATAGCAGTAAAAAAGTAATCAGGCCCTGGAATGAACGAATGGAAGATTCCAAGGTAAAAAAAAAAAATTGAACTTCTTATGAGAAGCTTAACAAACACCCCCCGTCTCACGCCACTCTTTTTTTTTTTTTTTTTTTTGTAAAGTATTTGGAAAGTGATGCCGATGAACAGTTGATTGTTTTTGTTCCGTAAGTTTCGAGTTGATTCAACATTGTTGACAGCTTTTTTTTTTTTTATAGTTTCACAGGCAATGTCAAGTTGCGTTCGATTTGTATACGTACAGATCGTACTGAATCTGCTCCTTCAAAATTAAAAGTGTAGGTAAACAGTACAGAAAATCGTGTATTAAGTCATATTTTTATAGATTTATCAACCGCGAAGATGTTGATTTTGATGTTGCAGAAAGTTATAGTCCAGTGCAGGAATTTGAGTTGGTTCAAGCTTCAAATGATGTGGTTGAATATGGTGTAAGAGTGACAAAATTCAGTAGCGTTCGAAACATTACATTGTTTTTCCCTGAAAACTTTGGTGAAGATACGAGTATTGTTCGATATATTGGCTTTAAAGGAGAATGGACAGAGGTAATAGACGAACTTTAATTAAAAATGACTTATATTTTTGGCTATCAGGTTAAGCGAGATCCCATTATCACAGGTAAAGAAAAAATGAAGGGGAAATTGTTGCTTAAATGCCTTTTTTTTTTTTTTTTTGTAGTTTACGAAGCCAATGCCAATCCAGCAGATCACAAAGTACACGGCGTAGGTGATAAAATGGATCACTCTATTCAATAAAGGACATTATTTTAAATAAAATAATCATAACAGGCTTTAATCGTCAGAGACAGCAGCAGTTTTTGACCTTTTTGGGTTTAGCCTGTTTTCTGAAAAGCGAAATCGACTTTCTATTGGACGGTGTTTTATACAATTTGATTGGATAAAAAGCGCTTATAGTTCTTAAGTGATTCAAGAACAGCATGAGGAACACGGAGATTCACCAGTGGCTCCTTAACAACTGGACCTAATTTTGTTGTAAAAAAAAACTTCACGCACCATACCACATACAGAAAAAAAAAATACATGCATAAATTTTAAACTTTGTGGCACCTAAAATTAAATTATGTGGCTTACAATTAAGGTACTGATTTTTGCTCAACTGCATTACCACATCAGTTACAATTGAAATATTAGATCAGTGTTAAAACGAAGCGTCTTAAAGCTAAAGAGGTACATACGGTGTCTAAAAGACAGTGGATTACAAAAAAAAAGAAAAGAAAAAGAAAAAAAATGAATAGAATAAGTATCTCCAACTTCACAAAATTAAAATTTTTCAAGATATATTCTAATTTGCTTTTTCAATAGTTGTATTGTTTTCACAAACCAAAGCACATATAAAAAGGAAATACAATAAAAATAAGATTCAAACAATAGACCCATTTTTTTTTCTCCTAAACTAAATGAATAACAATGAAGTGTACTGTTCCACTGCACATCGTGGGTTACTGCAAAACAAATTGAATCCATAAAAACGAGTGATACAAAAAATCCATCTATAATAAATACACTTGAAAACATGGACTATTTTATTTTATCAAGAATTAACTTATTGCTTCTTGGCAGCCTTAACAGCGGAGGCAAGGGCGAAACGACGCTATATAAAAATATAATAAATTAAAACATTATTCACAATCTTAAAAACAAAATTTTACCTTGTTCTTCAACTTGTTGAGCTTGAAACGGTCGAAATCGGTCAAAGAGGCACGAACCTTACGTTGTTCAATCTTTTGAGACCAAGCAGTCTTGGCCCAAGCGGCAGCAACATCGTTCTTGGCCAAAGCCTTCTTGAGGGCAGCTTGACCAACACCACGAGGGAGGTTCTTGATGACAATAGGAGTCAAGACCAAACGGGTGAAAGAGAAAGCCTTACGGGTGACACCGGTGGTGGGACCATCAATAAGAGCCTGGTTGCTTATTTAGTTTTTTTTTTTTTTTTTTTTTTTTTTTTTCTCCAAAGTCTATTCATTAAGAATCTCACTTACGCGGTTGTGATCAACAATGTCAATAATGACGGCTAATTTGCCAGCATCAGCACCGTGGTTAACGAGGACAACACGTCCAACTTCGACTTGGCGTTTGAAAGAACCTTGCTAAAAATGACAAAATTAAAAAAAAAAAGTTAATAACCATTCCCAATCTTGCCATTCTTTTTTTTTTTTTGGTTTCTCTCTCCCCCTCATATTTTTTAAACCATCCATTCACATTATCCCCTTTATTCTTTTATTTTCACTTGGATTGATACGTACAACCATTGTTATGGATTATATAGTCAGAGAAAGAACGGACGATTGCTTCCCTCCATGGATACATTTACACACGCAGAAACAGAGCTTTTCCCGATGATGAACGGAGACTGAATATGTCCGACGAATTAAAAAAAAAAGTTCGGCCAGAAAAAAAAAAGAATATTTTTGAAATTAACGGGTTTTATTTAAATGATTTGATGTCTTTTATGCATTGCGTTGTTGTTTGTTCTATCAAAAAGTTAATATTTATGCAACCAGGTCTTTTTTTTTTTTGTACCTTTTCAACTTGTTCTTCTTCTTCTGCTTTACGTTTTAGTCCACTCTTGACAGCATCAGCATGACATGTAGCGTGGTAAATCCTCTCGTCTTCCATGACAGCGTTTTTAAACATCCATTCTTCTTCATCGTCATTCCAAAAGTCAATAAAGGTTTCACCACAAATAGAACATGTCTTTTTTTCGTCAGTGTGTTTGATCACCATGTGTTCATCAGGATTGATTATCTCTTCACCTGAACCGTTACCTTCTTTAGAATTTCCAGCAGAACTCATACCATCTTGAAGGAAAGTAGGCACTGAAAATAAAAAAAAAAAAAAAAAAAAAAAATCTGTTAGTATTATCCTCACCTCCAAATCAAAGAGGAGGGGGGGAGGGAGAATGCTTACCTTGTTGACTCATTGATTCACCACCTTCACCATGAATCCATTCATCTACAGTGACAAACCATGAACGAGACAAGCCACGTTTAACACGTTCCTTTAATTTTCTGTTTTGTCTAAAATGTGAGTCGAGATGGGAGTCCATCTTTTGTTGGTCCTTTTCGGTCTTGGGATACCGGAAACCACATTGTTTACATTGAAGAGGTTTTTCAGAATAAAGTACTTCAAATGCGTTCTTTCTAGGAACCTGAAGGTCTTTGGAGTCTAAACGGAAAGTTTTAGGAACAGGATCCAGGTATCCCATAGAGTTTAAGCTTTTTAAAAGATCGGCTGTATTCACTTTTGGGGGTGGAGGAGTGACATGAACTGTATTGTGAGGAATTATTGGGGTTGCTGGAACTGAGGGAGTGGTAGATGAAGAGGTGGCGATTTGAGAAATATATTGTTCAATCGAATTGGCTTGAACAGCAGGAAGTGTAGGTAAAATAGCTTTAATCTATAAAAACGTGCACGTAAGAATTTTTTTTTTTTTTTTTTTTTCATCCTTTGGTTATTACTTACTTGACCGACAATTTGATTTATTGGGTTATTTGTTATCGGTGAAGCCAATGGCGTGGGTTTCAAAACTGGTGGGTTTTGACTTTGATAATTTTGTGCTGAAGGAAATGCAGATTGTATTTGTGCCAAGAGATCAGCTGTTGATGATGTCTATTGCACAGTCAATTAAAAATGCGCGTTTTTTTTTTTTTAAAAAAAAAAAAGGAAACTCACTAAACTAGTCTCTTGTTTTAATGGTAAAGCAGGAGGAACGTTTCTATTGCGTGGATCTCTATTGTTCACTTGACTACGTATATCCTAACGACAAAAATTTAGCAAAGAACAATAGCAAAAAAGGGGCATATCGAGCTACCTTGTTTACAAACTTTGGATTAACGTGAATGTTACCAGGAAGATGTTGTTTTGCTTGTTTTTCCCGGATAAAAACAATAGACTTCTCTATAGGTTCAATCACATGACGAGGGAATACTGGACGACCACCAGGGAGACCATTCTTCCATGTCTGGAGCAGCCTTTCAAATCTTTCTCTTGCAGCAAGATCAGTAAGAGTATAGGCATCCAAAAAGACATTGACCATGCTTCTTCCGAATATAGATATATACACACCACCCACATTTTTACAAATTGAATCAATCAAGTAGAGAATAGGTAATTTCTGTCCAGCCGCGTTCTAAATTATGTTAGTACCATAAGAAAATTTAACTAAACTTACTATTCTTAATTGATTTTCGATCTCTCTCACAATCACTGTTGCGGATCCTTGGTTTTCTTGAGCCATGATAGTCAGGCTGGTAATAATAGGCTTACTGTTAAACGTAAGTTCAGATAGTGCCGCGCGATAATTCTTTCGAAGTAATTCGATATCACCATTGGGGTGTTGATATTGTCTTCTTTGTTGATCATTCATTGTCTGTAGAGACATTCAATAGAGATAAAACGTTTTTTTTTTTTTTCGGAAAAATAAAGTATATTTAACTTCTTCAGTTAAAGTTAAAATCAAATGAAAATGGGGAAACGAAAAACTTTTTTTCTTCACAACAAGAAAAAATGTCAATAATTTATTTTGGTTTGTTTTCGCTTGTCTCTTTTTTTTTTTTCTTTTTTTTGTTTTTTTTTCCTTTTTTTTTTTTTTTTTTTTTTTTTTTTTTTTTCTCTCGCTTTTTTTTTTTTATCTTTGTTTTCCGTTTCTTTTTATTATTCTTGCTGAAGAATTCTTCAAAAGTATATAAAAAAAATTCTACAAAAGTATTTATATAAACAGGCTTGACATTCATTAAAAAAACTAACCTTTTTTTCGATAAAAGGGTGAAAAAAAAAAAAAAAAAAAAAATTTCTTTTAACTCAGATACTGAGAGGATATTTTTTGAACTACAAGTCCGAAAAAAAAAAAATTAATTGAGCCCTGTTCACTTTTACCAATACAATGATGAAGGAATCCTCTCACATTTGTCTTTGCCACTATATATATGATTGTTTACCATCTATGGATCAAATAATATTGACCCTCATACTTGGCAAATCCTTGTATGCAAATTGTTGCTCTCCCTTTATTTGTGCTAATAAATTTCGATTATGATAGTCACATAAAATTACTACTTGCCTTTTATTCCAGCTTTTAATTTTCTTATGCATGAATAAGCTACAATAATCAATACATCAAATGAAACAAAAAAGGTTACCAAAGGAGCCCTCTTGTTGAGCATTTATAATCCGCTCATCGTAAATAATTATCAATCACTATGCCCAATTCTTGAACAAAGTGAGATAACAATAACAGACTCAACAGAATCAAATGTCATCAGTAGAATATCACCGAGTAGTATGCATGAAACGGAAGAAAAACCAGCTGAACCAACTCATTGCAGCCTTGAAAAGTAACTAATGCCAATATCTGACGAATAATCCAGAAAAGACTAAGCAGTAGGTACATGTGTGATTATATTGTAGGTGACGAAAATCAAATAGTTTTGACTAAAAGTACAATGACCTTCTGTGCCAATTGTCGCTTGTTGGAATTGGTTTGCGCTTTTGTACAACTCAATTAACTCTTTATGATTCTCAATTTGTGCATTCAAACTAGATCGGCTTATACTTTCGGCACCTACTACAGCAGTTGACTTGTTGTAGTAGAAAAATTTACATCATTTTATTTTGTACAATATATATATATATATATATATATGTGTGTGTGTGTGTGTGTGTGCTGGGAGAGGAGGGAAATACTATACCAATAAAAAGGAAGCAACTCTTTGTTTTCTACGTTTAGGATTGACATTTTCCATCATTGAATTTAGCTCATCCTCCAACGATCTTTCATTTTTGTATTTAGACTCAACTTGACACGCAAATAACGATCATTCTTTTTTATATCATCAACTTCTTGTAATAAACCACCAATCTCTGTAATATTTATTGGAATATTGATTTTTAAAATGTCT
The DNA here is from genome assembly GCA_000697035.1 of Rhizopus stolonifer B9770. NCBI lineage: Eukaryota > Fungi > Mucoromycota > Mucoromycetes > Mucorales > Rhizopodaceae > Rhizopus > Rhizopus stolonifer. Next base: position 13,318 of record JNDS01004804.1, read on the forward strand.
GCCATTACTGTGGTTCCATTCTATTTCAACAACAAGCAGAAAATTAGGGTATATCCAATACAATGGACGGCAATTACTTTTCTATTGGATTTTCCGAGCATAAGAGTACGACCAAAAGTGTGCCCAGACAAACTAAATCCACAAAAACCAACTCAGGATTCGACATGGAATCATCAGACTTGGCTTCAACGTATCCCAGTGTTACATCAGATGTCTTTTTGCGGAATTGCCATCATGATCGCATCTGGTTGTAATACTGAAGTGTTTTCACTTTGTCAATTAAGCCAAACAAGGAGCTTGTTTTTATCAGGACGATAGAAAATAGGATCAAGGAAGTTCGCAATAAGCTCGATTTTTCCAACATGAGAGAGACGCTGTAGCATTTGTGCTTATTTGTGTAGAAACAGGGAGAGTTAATATCTAACAATGGCCATCTTCATTAAAACGAAAAGAACTATTAAATTGAAGAAAGAACTCAAATATATATAACCTGGCTCTTAATTACAGAGTCTGACTTGTCCTTTAACTAAAGTAGAATATAATAAATAAAGATACAATGAATGACCAAGCACGACAGACGCTCTTGGTTGGGTAGCTTCTGGTCCAAATTAGAAAACACCTCGATTATAACACTATCTTCTTTGTTAACTTCAGCGTATAACTGATCTATCTGGATCTTCATCGTTCTTCTATCAGTAATCTCTTTTAAGTCGCGAAGTAGTGTAGCCAACTCTCCAGATATATATTGGTATCAAACTTGATTTCTTTATTCAATGCATCTGGTCTGATGGCTTTTAAGAGAGAATTCACATCAACTTGCTCAACAACTTTCTTACATTGTTGACCTTTTTTTTTTTTTTTCTGAGATGCATTTACTGACATAAAAATTCAATTCATCTTTAACTGAAAATAAAGCAATGGCAGCAGAAAAAGCAGGAGCAGCTGGAATTGATGATTGTGACAAGGCAGCATAAGATACAGCAACAGTATAATTTGATGACAATGAAGCAGTAGAAAAAAAAATGCAGTAATAGGGGTTAACGAAGATGAAGCAGACAAAGAATCACCAGATAAAGTCTATACCAGAAGTTTTGCTTTTGTTAATCTATCTATCGGTATCATTTTAAAAGATATTTTTTTTTTAATACTATATACATACTGTTGATGGACGTTTTAGCCTCAAGATCAATCTTTGTACTGCTACATTGGTGGCTTCATCAACTACCCAGGATTTCACAGGACTGGGTGATACAGTTCAGTGTGTTGTCTTTTTTTTTTTTTTTTTTTTTTTATGATGCCGTTACGAGGGTTCATATGGGAAACCTATGTGCTCTTACAACGGTAGTAGGACAAGGTGAAGAATTAAGTAATAACATCGGAAGTCGACGCCTAAAACGAGGTATGGCTAGAGGTTGCAGCCTCACTCTTGTAAGTTTAAGAGGCTCCAAATCTTCTTTAGGTTCAATACACTGTGTGATATCACCAGAAAGCATGCCATGAAATTCGTCGTTCAAAATGTTAAATAGCACCATATCCCTCTCTTGTCCAAACTTGAGCCTTTTAGCTACGGACAAACTAGATTCTAGAACACCACTTTCATGTTCTCGTTTCTTCCCCTTGGATAGTCTTCAACTAGACGGGGTTATTTAAGCTGTATAGTGCGCCAACGATTCTTTGCTTTTTTTTTTTTTTCGTTCGTATGTATAAAGTAAAATAATTTACTACGCTTTTTATAATGCTTATGCTATTGATTTTTGAGTAATTTTAAAGAAAGAAATAAAAAATAAAATAAAATAAATTCAGTAATATATCCTGTTATTAGCTTGAGAAAAGACATAAATATTCTTAAATAACGCAACGGGCGGTAAATGTACATTAAAAAAAAAAACCTTTAATAATACATGTCTGTGCTTACTTTGGTATCTGTAAATAAACAAATATATAGATGTATATATATATAAAGCATCTTTTAATTATATAGTCTTTTTAATTCATCAACCAAGTTTTATCATCTGTGATGCATTGAAGGAAATTTTATTCAGGTGCCGTACAATGACTTGCACAAGTTAAGAGTATTTTATAATGGCAGTAAATGGATAAAAAAAAAATAAAAAGAGAAATGGAAAAGTACGTTTAAGTTATGTTTAAGGTTAATGCCAAAACTCAAGAAAAAGTAATTTCGATTTATGGATTTTTGAGATTGACGGTGGAAAAAAAAAAAAAAAAAAAAAAAAAGAGGGTATTACCGCATAAGAAAACCTTTTCAATTTCTTAATAGATCCTCTTTTCCTCCATCATCTTTTCTAATTCATTCAAGCATGCCTCCCAAAAAAGTGAATTGTCCCGTTCTTTTTTCCATCCCCATCATTATGTTTGGTGAGTCCTCCCTCTTGTGGTTCGTCAACAACCTCCTTTGGGAAACTCAACTAATAAACATTATCAAAAACAGATGTGTGCCCACTAGTTGAAATTAAAGGATCTTTTTTTTTAAAAAAAAAAAAAAAAAAACTAGTTCTAATACGTGTCTTTTTAGCTCTTGTTCAACCAGACCACATGAAGGAGGGGGTGGGAAACTGTAGGATTTCGCCTTTTTCAAAAAAAAAAAAACTGTCAGAATCCATGTTTCATTACCTAAAATAAAGAACTGAATCTTTAAGTACAAGTTTAAAAGACTTGGGAATAACAAGAAATTTAGGGAGATTATTCCACGACTTGAGGATTTAGCTCTCCCCCCCCCAAAAAAAAAGAAGCTTGTGTGTTTGCCTTCATTTGGACAATGTCAAGATTAGCAAACACGATTTAATTGATAAACAAGTATCATATTGTTTGGTTCAATCTCCTTTGATTCATTAGAATGGTTGTTTTTATTATTATTATTATTATTGTCTCTTCCCTCTTTCAGGTAAAAGCTTGACTATACTTTAACATATGCTCCACAATTTTTAATAAATGGTCTATCAGTTATACTATTCTATGGGAGGATGTCGTCTTTTTATAATGATTCTATGGGGGGGTTGACGAGTGATTCTTAAGTAATAAAAGGTTTAGTTTTTTAAACTTTTTGGAATATTGAACATGTTTAACTGGAACAAAGTTCAGAATGCGCCGAGTAATAAACTTAATAATCATGATATTGAATTTACACAAGTTTGAGTGTTGCATCGTTTTTTTTTTTTTTTTTTTTTTTTTTTTTTTTTTTTGTGTTTCTGCCATAAATAGTATGTAGAAAAAAAAAATTTCAAATCTTAGGAGGGAGAGGGATTTCTTGAGTGAAATTTATTTTGCTTCATCAAATTTTCTCCTAAATGAAATAAATGACAACAACCAACTTTTGTTTATTCTTCAGTTACTGGGCAAGAATATTCTCTTTCTCTCTTTGTAGTTAGCTTAAATCAACATAATATTCGTTTTAAATTAATACATCTTATTTTTTTTTCTTCTCTAGGCTCTCTCTTGTTTTATGTCCATGATTGATGTGAAGTTACTCACATAAATACAAAAAAAAAAAAAAAAAAAAAAAAAAAAAAAAAAAAAAAAAGTTATGATACGTATTGGATGACATTGGTGAGAGGAGATCCTTGAGTAATTTACACAAGAAGTATAACAAATATAAAAGAAATTTATTTACACTATGAACCCAAAGAAATCATGTTTTTTTATACAATCACCTTCTTTTAATAGAAATTCGAAAACATAAAAAGTTTTGTTTTAGACTGTAGTTTATAACCCAAAAGACGAGTAATAAGATCTACATGTGTACAAAGAAATTATTAATCCACCCTTCCCTCTTCCGAGAGGTGTATGGTAGCACATAACAGGAGGACACATCATTTGTATAACAATGAGTCTATTGGCATTTCTTTGTACAAAGAACGGAAGGCCGGAAATGAGAAGGAATATGAGGGAAATTACTTTTTATTATTACTTTTATTATTATTGTGTGTGTATGTGTATATATATATATATATATATGTGTGTGTGTGTGTGTGTGTGTTT
>JNDS01004805.1:0-28030 GCA_000697035.1 Rhizopus stolonifer B9770
TTTTTTTGGGGCCTTTTTTTTTTTTTTTTTTTTTTATTCACAAAATTCAACTACCCACTTGTGGCTAAATGTAATTGGGAATGGGTATTTTCAACCAGTTTTCCAACTAACAAGTACTTTCTTGTGAACAAATTTTCCTATTAAAAACTATAAGCTCAGGCATCACTTCTTTTCCTTTGTGGTTACCCATTCTCTCAAAGACTCCCATTCATCAGACGCTAAATCCTCCAGTTTATCAATGGATCCATAGGGATCTACCATCATTTCCTTATCAAATGAATTCTTTGCTAATCCACGTGAAGCGTCATGTCCAGCGAAGTTGGCATAAGGACCACCTTAACATAAGCATGAGAAATAAAGTTTAAATAATAACCGTTACCTGGCCCGTAAAAACTTTGGCCTGCTGTCATGTCGTAAACAGATCCGTTGACGGCTATAAGAATACGACTACCATCCTCTCCTGTAAAGGGTAGTAAGTCCACGGGTGTGTAGTTTTTAAAGACTTGAACAGTTGGGTGTTTGGGCGAACTGGAGCTCGGCTTATTTGATATAGTAAAACATCGTATTAAATAAAGTAAAATCTAATGAAAGCATTAAAAAGCTTTCGCTTTTTTTTTTTCAAGATGTCTTACAAAAAGTAATGCCCAGTTGATTGGGTTTTCTAAATACAACAAGATTGGCATTTGAAAGGGGTTTGCAGATTAATGTACCTTTGAATTGTAATGAAAACGTTTGTATTATGGACATGACTAACACAAGGAAGAAAATTTAAAGGCATTTTTTTTTTTTTTTTAATTTGTTTAAATAAGGGTGAATAAATACAAGAGATATAAACAAGACAAATATACAGCAACTAAATGAGACATAATCTAATGTGACTCAGCGTCAGCTACAGGTAATGAACTTAGGCGAGATTGAAGTTGATATAGAGCCTCAGACCATCTATGCTGAAGATACTGTGCACTTCTGGGCTGTAATAAACGTAAAAGATCATGAAACTGATCAAGGCAATGGTGAACTGCTTCCTCTGTAGCCAATAGATCTCCTTGATAATAAATGGATCCTTGTGATTCAATAGCGTAATTTAACTAAAACTAAATTTGAATACGTTTCACTTCTATAAGATGATTATCGGATTTTACCTCTTCTGTGGCTAAAAGATAAGATTTTTCAAACAAGTCAATTTCTTTATCATAGTTTATCGGCTCTTGAATAGAGAAATTGGCTGTCGACAGCACTGATTTTTGACGTAGTTTGGCTAACCAGCGTGGTGGGGCAAATATATTTTCACACTTCTTTTTGTTTTTGAATAAAACACCAGACAATAAAGAAGGCATATTTTTTAATTTTTTTTTTTTTAAAAAAAAGAAAAAAAAAAAAAAAGGAAAAAAAAATTGCCCATATTTTAAATCTTTTTAATTTGTGTCACTTTTCTAACAACATTCACTGTAAACAATTTTGATCAAACAATCTACAGGAAAAGGAGACAGGATTCAAGTATCGTATTGTGTGATCGGAATATTAAGGGGTTTCTAACACAAAGAAATTACTATACGTTTTAAGGGGAGGGGGAACGCGTTAAAAAATAAATAAATATTGACGTTTTACTGGTAAATATTCGCTTTTGGTTTTTTGGAAAAGATTTTTAACTTTGTGTGACGTACATGTTAGTTTTCATGCAAACGGTGCCTCTCCAGAACCAAAGAGTTTAATTTAACATGTTTAAAATACTCCCTTATTGTCACATGAATGACAGGAGATGAAAATCTCGGAACGATCCGCTTATCTCGAAAATAAACAATTGCTTCGATTGTCATAAACAGCATTTTCTAAAGATTTCGTTTAGTTGACAAACAGTTGAATATTCTGCTAAAGTTACAATTCATTCATTCAAAAGTGTCAAATGTTTTTTTTTTTTTTTTTTTTTTTTTTTTTTTTGCATGACTGTATCTGAATAATTCAGCCTATGAGAGACCAAGCCACTTTTTCAGCTCTTTTTTTCTCCATCATGTCAAATTCATTTGCAAGCCTACTACGAGGCTCACGACTTGCCACATTCGACCGTTCAATTCAACAAGTCTATAAAACGCCTAGCCGCTCTAAACGCATTGGTGACTGGGGTTTGAAGCGTAATTTACCCACTGTCATTCGTACACCCCATTTGACTGTTGGCAGCCTGGACACAGCAGAACACCAAACCCCTTGGCGCTCTGGCAGTTCTCAAGTCCTGTTTACAAAGCGTTGGCAAGAAAACTTTTTCAACTCCAAGCGACCTTCTCCTCGCTCAGATACAGAGTCATACAACATTGTCAAGATGACCCCTGCTGAATTCAACCGATTCCTTCAACACTGTGCCAAGAAAGCCCCAGAATTCGAACGATTACTCCAACAAAAGGCAAAGGTACCCGAGCAAGTCTTTGACTATCTCCAAGTTAAATTCGCTGATGGTCCTGGTGACCATGTAGTGGGTCCTACCTACTCTGACTACACTGTAACAGAGCCCTACGCTGTGGAAGGACGTATCTTGAACGCGGCCAAATACAATGGACATGTGGTTGGTATTGGTGGTGTAACTGCTTTCTTACCCAAGCGTTATTCTCTCCGTCTTCGTCAACTCGGTGATCGACGTGTGCGCACTTTCTATGTTGAAGAGGCAGAAATAGACGAAGAGGGCAAACCCAAAGTAACCTTATCTCTTTCCCCAGCTGGAGGCAACAGTAAATCTCACCTCTCTTTCAACTTCCACTATGAAGAAGATCCTAATAACACACCTACGGTACATGAAATGTTCTTGACTCGTAAATCACCAATAGACAAAATGAAGAGCGATAATATACAAGCAAACCCAGATCACGAATCATTAATGCTTAGAATTAAGGGTCTAATCGACGAAAGCTATAACAAAAAATAAACAGAAAAGATAGACTCTAGATTTTCTTTTTTTCTCCTCCTTCGCTATAATAGATACAAACTTCTTAATTCAAAGGTTTATTTCCTTTTAATCCAATTGTTTCCAACTAGCATTGTTATCATCTTCATCATCGTCTTCGTTCAATGCACTCCCACGTTCAGATTTATCGAACTGAGAAATATCTACAGACACATCACCATCATCCATGAATTTAGCATCTGATAATGCCAATGTTTTGTCTTGCTCAAATAATGCCCGACCTTTAACAAAAAAAAAAAAAAAAAAAAAAATCAAGATCGGAATTCCTTTTTTAAAAATCTTTCTTACCTGTCAATTTGCCTTTTAATTCCTTTAATCTTTGTGCTAATACTACAGCATCCTTTTCCGCTAGTTCTGCGTCAAATTGTTTCTTCCACTGCATGAAACTCTCCGTATTCACCTTGGTACCGTTGAATTTTGCTTGTTCTGCTTCTTCTTCTTTTCGCTTATTTTCGTTAATCAATTCCTGTTCTGCTCTTTGAACGTCCAAAACAATATTATCTAATTCTTCTTTGATAATCATCACCATAGAAAATACCATGGCCATTCCTACAGATTCTTCAGCCTAAAAAAAAAAAAAAAATTAATAACACAAACAGGAAATTGCACAAATATAAACTTACAGCATTTCTAACCAACTCTTCTATTTTGCTGAGATATTTTTCGGGTACTTGACCTTCAATTGGTTCAATTTCATACTCTGGTAATTCATCAGGGTAATTAGGTGTATATGTTACATGTAATGAGAGTGCACCTAAGATTAAAAAGAAAATCAGTTTTGAGCTATTTAACAGCTAAAAAAAAAAAAAAGAAAAGAAAAGAAGAAAACGCAACACTTACGAGGATTTTCTGGGTCTTGCTCATCGGGATATACAGGAATTCTGAATTCGCTATCACTTATACCTTCAAATTCATCAGGGTAAATGGATTGAAGTGCTTCAATTTCGTTCTTTTGTTCTTCCAAATAGTCTATTGAAATTTAATATACAAAGAACTCCTTTGTAACCTTTTTACCTGTCATATTTTGGCTACAGAGAAAAAAAAAAGGCAGAGAGACCTGATTTTGGCCTTTTTTTTTTAGGAAGCGCGTCACGCATGAGAAAAGTCAAACTTCTGAGATTCAATATTTCTTCCTCCTTCCAAGCGAATGCAAGCTTACAGTCATTCCAAAAAGTCACTTATTTTAATGTGATTTAGTTCGATTACCTCTGGAGTTTGGCTTCATACGAGAATATTCATGATCATAAAGAAAAACAGCCTAGAATCCCTTTAAACAAGCTTCCACGTGATTGACAAAGAGCATTGATATAATAGAAAGTTTTCAATGTTTCAACTTTATGAGATAGTTAATCATCTTTAAACTGTAGTTTATTGAAGTTTGCTATTAGAAGAAAATTGAATTTCTTTTTCAATCAAACAAGTGTGATATGATTGTACTGAGATTCGTCTGGTTTCCCTTTGCGCTGTTGAGTAAAAATTGTGTTGTATGAAAGAACTGTGGGTTTATTTAATAGATTAAGATACAATTTCTTATGGTAGGACTCTTACAAATACGTTATACAAATAACACGATTATTGAGATGCGCGTTTAACCATCTAAAACAAATGTTATTCCTTGCCCGTTATGTTTACTGATTTACCTCTCTAGTCCAACGCGCTGTTTCTTTAGTTGCTTTGCTGTAATGACGACCTGTTCTAGCTTCTTTTAATAAAACAGCAACCCAATCTTGAGTCAACAGGAATTTGATTTGATTACCAAATGCCTCAGAAAGGTCACTACTATGATTAGCACCGCTATTTCTTAAATAAAGCTTACCCTATCAAACCAATAAGACTTCGAATGAGTGAATCGTTTTTTGTGGGCTCTGTGGCCACTTTATGAACAAAATCAAAAACAGGTGGCAAATAAGTGACGAAGCCTTGGATAGAAGGTGTATTACTTGATCCTTGAACGATACCCACGTAAGCCTCAATAACACCCTCATATAACGTGTGAACATAATCTACCATCTCATAGTTATCTTGATCTGCTTGCATACCACCCGCTTGCAACAAGACTGACATCGTCACTTGCATATAGGCACCGAATGCCTCTCCAAGAGCCAAGGATATATCACCAAAGCAAGAAAGAATGGCGGGTTTGACAGAACGGTGAAGTACAGGGCTTTGAAGGTTGGTGACGAGCAACTGCATCAATTCATTGCAGTAAATACCAATGTCTTTACCCAGCGCACGACAGATATCTCCAATGATACCGACAGATATAAAGCACAATTGGTATTCGGCAGGGTTCTGAAGGGCATTACAGAGGATCGGAATAAAGGAAGCACAATAACGGTTAAAGTTGACCTCGAGCGCACTAGCAACCGCGCCTACTACCAAGAAGGCATCTTCGGTGGTAGTTGCATGTTTGGATTGTGTGTTGAGTAATTCAAGAACGGCGCTCATGATACGATCAGAAATTACGCTAATGTCATCCGATAGACGACGGATGCAGTTGGTCAACACTCCCAATAAATTGGACTGCAATTCGGAGCAGTTGGCCCTATCGTCTGCATCAAGCAATTGGCTGTACATGGCCATGGTGGCTTCTAATCGGTCCAAAACAACCAAGACTATTCTTTGAACTGTGTTGACACAATCATCAGCAGAATACACTGCAAGTGAAGAAATGGCTTCATAAGCAGAGGTTCTACAGTTGGATTCGTTATCTGCTCTGTCCGTAAATTGTAAAAGAGCAGAGATAATGCCATCAAAAAAGCCGGAAAGAGGCGAGGTAGGCACCGGCTCTCCTAAGGAAGGTCCCAATTGGTCAGCCAAATTTATCAAAGACTATATAAACAGAAACGTTAAGTGTAAAATCCCCCGTTTACATACAAAACTGCTTACCCAACAACAATTGCCCACAATACGAGGGCTGTTTTGAAGCCCAAAGATAAGGGCGCTAATCAGATCATTCAAGTGAACCTCAGGCTTGATGCAATCACCGAGTAATTCACAAATACGGCCAAGTGTCCAAGCTACTGTGTCCTTTACATGATCTACAGGGTCTCGCATCATTTGGATCAAGGTAGGTAAAGCTCGTTCAACCAAGAGTGTAAGCACGTTCGGTTCAGGACCATCCAAGATTGAACCAAAAGCCATCACAGCAGCTTCACGCATTCTCCAGTTTTCATCTCGAATATTGTTTTCAATAAAAGGAACAACAGATGAAATCGCCAAATTACCCACGCATTGAGCTAACAGTGAAAGGCAGGTAGCGGAGGCCATGGCCACTGTCCATTCATCTTCGTCATAATCCTCTTCTTGTTTGGTCAGAAGAAATAACAGGTTGGGAAGAATATCAGAAAGCGCAAGTTCGGCAAAGTGGTAAATATCGCGGTCTGGTTGTTCACCTGCATCTTGTGCCTTTAAATAATAAAAAAATCAACATCCCCTTCACATACTCCCAAAGGCTTACCTCAATTATCTCTTCTTTGATGTCCATTTCTACATCACATACAGTAGACCAAAATTCAATAGCTTGTAATGCTACTCTTTCATCGCTATTGTTCATGCCCGCAATTGTAAGCTAAATATACGTCAGACTCATGCTGCCACTGTTCTCTCTCTCTCTCTCTCTTTTTTTTTTTCTTTACCCCAAATAATGCCTTTTCCATATAAACACTCATGTTGTCGTAGTAAGTCTGCATAATACGGACCAAACATTGGAATGCGTTTACTTGAAGTTCAGTATATTCACTTTGAGTGGCTTCACAAACAACTTGCATAATAAAATTTCTTTCTCCCTAAGCAAATCAACATCGTGGTTTCTTTTTTAATGAAAACTTACCTCGCGTTCAAAGTTTTCTTTAATGAAATCAAGTGAGTTAATCAAGGCATTGATAGCTGCCAAACGAACTTCGGGACTAATCATCATCATAAAAATCATCTTCCATTTATAATTATTCCTACCTTTGTTCTTCTGGACGAGCTCCTTGAACAATAGCTGTCAAAATACCGTTGGATTGTGTAGCCAAAATATGAGGTTCCTACAAAGCAATAAAAGGGTTAAGATATGTAACAAAAGAAAGTGTACCACTTACAATGGATTCGCAAACATAACCAATCGCTTGTAAAGTAGATTGTTTTAATATAGTATTATCTGTTTGAAGATTCGTAAGCATTATACTGATCAGATCTTGCCATCTTCCTAAAGGTAGCTCAATCGCTGCAACAGAAGCGACAACCTACAAGTTATCTTAGTTTTTTTTTTTCACCTCAATATTCCCTCTATCAATACCTGTGCAACAATATTGCCAACTGGTTTTTTAGGTGAAGCTAAGCTTTGAACCACCTAAGATATGTATGAATAAGGTAAAGTACCTTACTGTATAACTTACACCTTGTTTCACTTGGTCACAAAGTTCGACAGGCATGGATAACCATCTTTTATAATATTCTTCTTTACGAGCAAAGTCCTAATATTCATATATAAGCACACATGACCGAGAAACCCCCCTCCCCCGAATCCTTACTTTTGCTGTCAAACTGTTTTTCATTGCAAGACCTGCTGACATTCGAGCAGCTTCGTCGACATTTTCATTGGCGATGATTTGACATAAAGATCCAATATAAGTAGGCTTTTAATAAAGGTGATTAGCTTTTTTTTTTTTTTTTTTTTTTTTTTTTTTTTTTTTTTTTTTTTTTTTTTTTTTTTTTTTTTTTCTAACCCGTTGAAAGTGAATTGACAAGAAGTGTTGCTGCATCCATTTTCCTGATTCTAGTTGTTGAAAGAGGGAAAAAAAAAAAGGTAGAAATGTGTGAGTCTTTTTTTTTCTCCACTTGTCTTTTTTTTTTTTTACCAAATTTGGTTACAGAAAGAAAGAAAATGACAATAAATTATGTCAACAAACGGTTGTCTCGATTTTTTTTAAATTAAAGAACTTTGTGGATTATCTAAACAATAAAGAACCTATTAGAGCTAAAAAAAAAAAAAAAAAAGAAAGAAAAGAAAAGGATAGAATAAACCGCTTGGCATAACTCGATTCAAAGATATAAGAGCTTTTTGGACAGTATTCTTTAAAAAACAGCAAAAATAGATATACTTTCTTGTTGGTATTGCCAAGACTGTGCCATTAAATTAGCTTAGAATGTTTAAGCATTTCTTCAAAGTCATTTCCGTCATTAAAAAAAAAAAGTAATCCGCTTGAGTTTTCTTTGTAGATTTGATATAAATAGTTCACATTTCATTGTTTTTTATCATCACGCCTATTGAAGTCTGGGAAGCTAAGGACTTCCTTTTTGAGAATTTGAATCGCCGTATAGTGTCCCTGTTTCGTATTCCGGAATAGAAAAAATTAATGCATAAAAAAAAAACCCCATGGATGAGTGGTTTTATTTAATGGGTACTCTCAAGGGATCCACGTAAGTTTCATAATTCCGTTGAAAGGTGAATAAAATGGGAAAATAATCTTTGTTTTTATCGCTCCACATGTCGACTGAGCACGCTCGCCTTGTGCAGTTATTACGATCACCTGACTCGTTGTAGTTTGAATGTCGAAATATTTCTTTCCCCTCATCAACTTTTTTCACGCCAAAGCGAACATGTACAAAGAAGGACAAAGATCTAAAGAAATAGTGCTACTCAGTAGCTTTTTTTATACTCCAAAGAAAAATAATCATCTTATGAATACCCCCTTCTATTCATTTCTTTTATTTTTGGTTTTTTTTTTTTTTTTTTTTTGCCTTTTTACCCAACTCAAGTCTGATCCGCTTAACAAAATCTGGTAGTCACTTTTACAATAGTCAAGTTTACTTATTATGAACAAGAGTTGGCTCTACTTCAAGCACAACTGCTTTTACTTTAAGCTTAAACTACAATAAATATGGGATGTGGTGCATATTTTTTAGAGTCAGACTATTCTCTCTAATTTTTAGTCCCACTTTTTTCGTGAGCAAAAGTTCACAAATACAAGAAGTATCAGTAAAATACCTTTTCTAAATCTTTTATTAGTGCATGTACTTGTTAGTTTTTGCATATTTCAACTTCTCTTTACGAAAAAAATGAGCTCAAAGTTCGTCGGCTTTTCAATTTTTACGCTTTTTGAAAAATTTAGGCGATTATCTTGAGCGCACCCATTGATTGTGTTGCACGACTCGTAATCATTCGAAGCCCTACATTTGTGTAATCATCAAAAACTTTTGGCAAGTTTTTAATCTTTGGATTATGGCAGAAAAAAAATCTATTACATTCTCTTTATTTTAATAATCGTATTTTGATTTGGTAGTGTTGGTTGCTGTGGTTAGAATCATATAGACGGGTATCCGTTATATCCTCTGTCTTTGTTCATTAAGCCCAACAGAGAGCACACTATAGCTTTTGGACAGCAATAGAATTTACACTGAAATAGCTATCTTCTGTAGTCAAACACGCTTCAAGTTCCACTGTAACCTCTTCTAATCCTCTTTCTCCAGATTTACCTAAGATAGGCCCTACTGTATCCCAAACACCTCTCAATCCCTCTATGCAATCCCAAACGAATTTTTTTGCGGTATTTGTATTTGAACCTGTTTTTGATTAATTGCGTCGCTCGTTTGCATGTGTCAAACTTACTCATGTTGCATTTTCGTGCATCCAATTGAATTATCTTTACTTTTTCATTTTTTTCCAAAATACTCTCGAGATCCTCTGCAATTTTTGGGTTTTGTCCTCTTGATTTACACACAGCAATAACTACAAGAGCATCTAAGAATCTCTCTCTCTTTTTTTTTTTTTTTTTGTGGTTTACGTGGATTACTAATCTTTACGCGCTGTTTTGACTGCATGATATATTTGAGGCTCTCCATCAATCAACTAACAATATATTCAAATGAGATTTTTTTTTTTTAAAAAAAAAAAAGAAAGTGGAGGTGTAATTTACGGTCAAAACGGTTTCTGTAAGTTGAATCATCCCCTTTGGCTTGGTGACACGGACAAGCTCTTTGATAGCTTGTGGCCATTCTTCTTTACGTAATGCGAAAATCAAGAGTCTCATATTGACATAATCAAATGTGTTATCACTATATGGTAGTCTCTTGAGTACATTTCCATAGTTAAAAGTGAATTGTGATATTTTGAGTACTTTGTTGGTCGTGTCTACAATATCGCAACCTTGATAGGTACAATGGGGATAGTCGGTGATCATATCCTGTATCACCAAAAAAAAAAAAAAAAAAAAATTGAAACAAAAGTGCACGCTTTGTTTTACTTACCATAATCCATATACCGGAGCCACATCCGACGTCAAGAATAGATATTCCCTTTTCAAAGTCTAATAAATTTCTTATACTAGACAGTACATTACTATAAAAAAAAAAGATTAAATGCAGCTCAGAGATTGTATAGCCACAAAACTTTTTTTATTCTTTACCCATCATATAACTCTTTGAGTGCCAAGTGTTGCTAAGTTAAATTGTAAGTTAAAAAAAAACACACACAATGTTTCTTACCACGGTTAATCTTTGTTGTTCGTCTTCGTCTTTTGGAAGCCAATAGGAGGGGGAAGTCTCTTGATGGAATTTTCCTGTCTCATTACTTTTCATCGCGTTAAATTATGGTGTCTTTTATTGCCAAAGTGATTGTTACGAAAAAATTTGAAACTATGCTTAAAAAAAAAGAGAAAAGAAAGAGAGAAACGGCTTTTGTTTAAAAAAGGACAATAATTAATGTCTTTCACGTTGTATTACACAAACAAAAAGTCCGCCTTAAAAAACAATTCATTTAAGAAATTTATTATGGTGTTAGAATTATACGCAGCGTATTCGTGTTGCCCAATCCTCCTCTCCAGCCTTGAATGGCTACAACAGACTCGTTGTGACCCACAAATCTTTTTACAAAAAGAAAAATTAGGATATATGGTGTATGTAAAGATGACTATTTACCCATATTTTATAGCTTGTTCTATACCTTTTTTTTTTTAAAAAAAAATAAAAAGTTAGAAAAAACTCAATGAATGATATTATTCCTTACCCCATTTAAGTCTAGCATCAACATCATCTTGCCATGGTGTGAGGTTCAAAGGACTAAGGTAATCTGTGCTATAAGAAGCGCTAAGAGCCGAAGCCTCTTTAGATGAAGCCTTTGGATAGCAGAATGGGAAGCATCCACGGTGCAAATGAACCTGACGTGCAGTTTGAGGATTACGGGTGACAACAATGATAGGTACGCTCGGTCTGTATTTGGAGATCAATCCAGCCGATTTTCCAGAGGTGGTCAAGACCAGAATGGCCTTTGCGCCTTGTTCTTGAGCAGCATTTACGGCCGCACAAGCAATGGTCTCGGTCGTACTGGTAGGTAAATTCACAAGAGATCGAATTTCGTTAAAAAGACGAGGATAACATAAAACAGCCTCGGCAAGTAAGCAAGTTTGGTGCATTGTATGTACAGAATCAATAGGATAGTCTCCTTTTGCTGTTTCTCCCGAAAGCATGACACAGTCAGCACCATCTAAAACGGCATTCGCAACATCTGAAACCTCTGCACGTGTTGGGCGAGGGTTGTACTATTGAAATCCGGTTAATAGATGAGAAGTTTCGGATCATTTTTTCTTTATTTACTGTCATTGATTCCAACATTTGTGTTGCACTACAGGTTGAATAAGTCATTTTGTCCCGTATTTACCCTCTTCTTACCAAATAACTGATTTTCCGGCCAAATTGCACTTTGAAATCATCATCTTTTGAGCGATAAATACTCTCTCTAAGGGGATTTCAATACCCATGTCCTGTAAAGAATGAGCTCGTATATTTGTGTTACGAAATGAATACATTACCCCACGAGCAACCATGATGCCGTCCGTTTCTTTGAGAATTTCATCAAAGTTGACCACCCCTTGATGGTTTTCGATTTTTGAAATGATCTTTATATATTTCCCCTGTTCGCCCAACTCCTTTCTAATGTCTCGCAAGTCCTGGCCACGACGAATAAAGGAAGCAAAGATCATATCCACCTTGTTCTGCACACCAAATTTGAGATCCTCTTTGTCTTTTTCAGACAAAGCCGGAAGGTCAACAGGTGTCCCGGGTAAATTCACACCTTTACGTGAAGAAAGTGTGCCATTGTTAAGAGCAACGACCCTGACACTGTCCGAGTGGACTTGAATAACCTTGAGTGACAGGATGCCATCATCCACATAAATCCGCTTACCCACTTTGATCACTCGAGGTAGGTTTTTGTAGTCAATATACATTACGTTATCATCACAGGATTCCTTATACTGATCATCCGTACTCAGAGTAAATTCATGACCCGCCTTGATGAGGATATCCACGTTATCCTTCATTAGGCCTGTGCGAATCTCGGGTCCTTTTGTATCAAGTGCAATAGCAGTGGGTCTACCGGGATACACTATACACAACACGATTTTAGTAACGATTTCTCTTCTTATTCTTCTTTCCTACAGTGAGAGCTCTTGCGTGTATTATCAATGACAGATTGGTGATACTTTTTAAAGTTAATAAACAATAATACCGTATTGTATTTATTTTACCTCGTAAGTTCCATGAGAGAAGTTCATACGAACGACATTTAATCCTGCATTACGAAGCTGTGTAATCATCTCAATGCTGTTCGTTTTGGGTCCTTTTATATTTTTAATTCTTTTTTTTTTTTTTCATTTCTGCATATATGTTGTCTATATACCAATAGTGCCAATAATACTTGTCTTTCTACTATGTGAGCATTCTACATCCACATTCATTTGGGAAACCCACTCCAACTCAGAGCTTGTAACATTATTTAACTTCATTTATTTGAATATAATAATAATAATAAAAAGACAAAAAAAAAAAAAAAAAGGCTGGTTTTTATTGTACTGTATTCCAAGCAAATCTGTCCAATCAATTCTGCACATCATTTTAATTCTGCGCATAATTCATGATTCCCATTTTGGTAATGATTGATGATTCGGTGTAACATTTATCTTTAACTCTAAGTAAAACGTGTCAATGACTTTTGTAAAGATGTTTAAAATAATATACGTCAGTATGCTCAGCATTACACTAAAAAAGGGTGTAGAATTAAGAATAATGCAGTTTATGAGGTCATAGACTGGACTCCAGAAGTAGGGAAATGTGGAGTTGATAAGAAAAAAGTGGGGAAGAAGATCTGATAAAAAAAAAAAAACCTTCTAGATTACGTATAGCTCTATCAATAAAAAAAAGAAAAGAAAAGAGAGAGAGATAAACAGTACTTCAAACGTTCTATTTGATAGGGTATTATGTTTAGGATAGAAGGCCCAAAAAAAAAAGTGTTTGTTTCAAATAAGTAGGTCAAGATGGTAGGACAAATAAGTCCCCAAAAAGAGTATAGAAAAAGGAAGTTTCTCAAACACATACATACACACGCTTTATGTCCAGACCCATGTGTATGTTTAAGAGATAAGATTAAAAAAAAATCCAGAAACGTCTAATGTTACTTTGTTGAATCATTCCAGCCTAAAGGAGGAAGGTAGGACAACTTCTTATAAAAAAAAAAAGCAGCGTAATCATTACTTTTAAAAAATACATGGTTTATTTTTAATGATATTGGTAAATCGATAAGTATGTATTGCAGAGAAAAGAGATTATATAGTGCCCAGTAGTTGCTCAGAGTTGCTATTGTATCTGGGTATACTTGAGGCGATACTAGAAAACATTACATTTTGCTATAGAGTAATTGACCTCTTTTGGAGCCAAGCATTTTTTTAAAAAAAAAACAGAACAAACCGATGACTCTTTTTTTTTTTTTATTAAAAAGATATGGTGTTCTTGATGAAATGAAAACACGTATTATATTTTTTTTCTGAAAAAATGAAAATTGTCTCTTTTATGTTATTTATTTATACAGATTATTGCAATGTATTTCTCATGTCAACACAATTACCTCAAAGGCAACGTATTTTCATTCACGGGAGTCAAGTCGTTTGTTGGCGGCTCAGACACAACGGGGGCTATTTCTTTCGCATCCTGACTTATTTTATCAGCGGGAGTTGCTTCAGCGGGAGTTGGGTAGTTACGCTTTTGGAATTCTGTATGAAGGAAATCCCTGACTTGCTTGTCTTTACGCATACGAAGAATACGTAAAATGGTATCGGCATTAGGGAGTTCGATTGACACAGACTTTTTCACAGGCTTCTTTTTGACGGTATTTTTTGATTTGTAGACAGATCTGCTTCTGTCTGCCTTTCTTCCACCTCGTAGTTTTATCTCGGCCTGATTCTTGACCACATGGTTATATCCCTGGATGAGCTCCTCAGTCTCCATGTTGTAAGCTGCATTGATGGCCAAGAGCGCATAGTATTGAGAGTTTTCGAGTTTGTCGAGAGGCACAGCATCTGCGTCTTCACCACCGTTAAATAAGATTTTGAGCAACTCTAGCCATTTATATACAACGTGGAATTCATAATCATCCAAGGGCTTTAAATCCGAAAGCTGCTCTGAAAGCGGTGGTAATAAAACACCTTCGAGGGCCAAGAGTATTTCTTTCCATATTCTCAATACGATAGATTGCATATTTGATTCGGATAAATTGTCATTGAGAATCTCTAGGTTTCGTTCTAAATAGTCTAATAAAGGTATAATCGAATCTTCACAATCCTGAAGGGTGGGGTCCACATGTTTTGTACTTCGAGAAAAGGAGGAAAAGAAACTACGTTCTCTTAAGAAGAGTTTGTCAAGAGTTTTTCGACTCAAGATCTGTCGAAAATAGCCGCCCATCTATTTTTCAATGTTAACTCCCCGTATTTACAATCTAGGTACTTACCTTATCCACAATCATGCCCGCTACGTCATTCTCAGCTCTTTTTAGGGCTCTGAATGCTTTACCAAACCAAAACTGGATATCGTCCTTTTCACCTTCCATGCTAATACGTAAGATGAGTTTTCCCTGAGGAACAAAGCTCAAGACGAGTTCATGAGTTTGATAATCGTCAAAGTAATCCGGCGACAGTTTGAACCAGACGCCACCACATTCTTCATCAGCACCAATCATATCTTCATCATACACCAAGGCCAAGACATCGACTGTTTGCTCCGTCAGCCAGATATCAAACACTTGGTCCCAGCGAGGATTGAGAGTTTCGTACACGGTCTTTGTTCGTGTGATTGGCTTATTTTCTATCTCCAACACGATATAAGGATCACTCAGGCCATTATTATCCGAAGGAGGCAGGTTCTCTGCTCTGACAATCTTAATCGAATAAAGGTAGTTTTGCTCTTCAGGTTTTTCTGCTGCCGTCAATTGAGAGCCATACTCACGCATCATCTGTGCAACCTCATCCACATCCATGCTCTGATAAAGTCTGTCCAGCTTTGATCTTGCAGCCTCGATATTGTTGAATTTGACGCAGGTCTGCACAAAGAAATCCGCAGGCACTTCCAGACTGCTTGTGCTCTTACTCAACGGCCGACCCCCGATTAACTGATGTCGGGCTCTGTCAAAGAAGTTCCCGCTCTCGTCTCTTTCACGTGCGACACGAGGATAGATATCCAGTGTGATCATATCCTCCATCTCCATCGTGTACTGTTCGAGTGCGACGCCAATAACCTTGGAGAGCGCAGTATTGAAACGGCATTCCTGTAAACCGTTGGGCCACTCCAGGTTCTGCACAAACTCCACCGCCTGATGAAACATGGTGAAGAGGTCGACGACGGAGGAAGAATGGAGTGTGTTTTCGTTAATGTGTCGGTACTGGTCTTGCTTGATTGCGTTGCTGACCCATTCGGGTGTGGCCTCGTGGGTGGATGCGAGCCATCGACGGACATGGGTAAGGAACCAAGATTCGACCTTGAACAGGGCCGATTTCTGTTTGGGTCCATATTGGTCGTAGAGTCTCTTGAGTGTCAAGACCTTGTCATACAATTCAAAGGTGAGTTCGATGGGTGCTTGTCTGGCTGAGGGTAGAAAGGCCCAATTTTCCATTTCGAGGACAAAAAAGGGCATTTGGCGTGTCATTACTATCCCAGCTGCATGAAGGTACCTAGCATATGTCAATGTATATTGACACACATACACAATTTACCCTTTCAATGATTTCTTGAAGCGCTTAGCTACAGTAACAAGCTCTTTAATCAATTTGTCTGCTAGTTTCATCAGGTTGGTCATGTCGTCGTTCTCTGGATTCAATACGGATTTCTCCAATACACGCCATCGAGATACAGCAGCGCCCTAAAAAGATAGGGATAAGCACGATAGTTTTTTTTTTAAAAAAAAAAAGAATATTTACAGCTATTGTGTCTTCTAATAACACAAATTGTTTAAATGGATCTGGGTGGACCTCTAAATATGCAGGGTTTTCATATATGCTCTCCAGTAAACAAACCTGATTTTTAACTAGAACTGGACTATCAAGAAAACATTATTAGCCTATGTTGGTTTGTGTTTACTTACTCAACATCCCAATATCTTTCTAGTGATTCGGCTAATGCATGAAGACAAGTGTGATTGACATCTTCAAATACTCTAACCAAACTCTCCCTCTAACGCAGACAGATAAGAAAATAGGATTTAAATGCTGTTGTGCTTACGTCGTTCATGGTCCAGTTTTGTATCTCGTTTTCTTTTAGACATTTATCTAGGGCACGGATGGCTTCACGCGCATCATCAAATGCGTCATAAATATCCATTTCCTCTGTGTCCATACGTATCTTGATTAACTCTAAATAGAGAACAGAGCGAAAGGGAGCGGACAGCCGCCAGATGTTTGAACATTCCCTTAACAGATCATCTGACGCCTGAGAAAGTATACTCGTCTTTGCCTTTTCAGCGTCAGGGGCAATGTTGGTATCAAGGTCCATGCACATGTTCATCAACAGACGAAAACAAGCGCGAGGATCATTAGGAATAAATGTGTAAGATTCTTCCACGTACATTGATGTTCGTCTGTTAGGCTCAACTGGTCTCCTTCCGTTGGCTGTGAGTAAATTGAAGTCTTGTTCTTTATTGGTGATAGACAAGTGTGGGTTCATGACCATAACAGTCATCAGACCGTTCAGATATTTCTTTTCTCTTGCAACCCAGCTATCATAGGCGGGCTGTGAGGCAAAATCTTCTCTTCGACCAGGAAAAGATTGGTTTGTGTTGATGGCATTAATACATTGTTTGAGATCTAAAAGATAATTCTAACGATTCATTGGATATAACAGCACAAAAAGGATTCCTTACCGATTCTGTACACACTGGCAAGAGATCCCGAATCTTTTGTCGGTGAACGCTGCTCTCGATCTGGAATAAGTTCTGCACTGTCTTGACCATCGGGAAATTTTCGACGACATCCAAAGGGTCCACTGCCAGATGACTCTTTCTGTGCTCAGCCGGTTTCGTCTGCTTGGGAAGAATTGACTTTTGTAGAGAATCAATGTACTCTGACGAAGCCGCATTGGGCGCGTCCTCTCTCAACACAATCAACAAAATCTCAGTGAACCGAACCACATAACGGTCCAGGTCCTTGAACCACACCGCCGGGTTTGGATCCGACTTTTTGAGTTCAGCTTCACTTGTCTTTAGAAAGGTGACCACCAGATCATTAATGGAGCCCTGAGGTCGATATCGGTGCTGCTTGACTGTATCTCTCACGTGCCGAATGACAGAGATGAACCGACGATCGACATATTCTGGCTTGCTCACATCTTTCCCATCCTTGATCTCTTCCAATCGACGCATCAGCCCCACTACTACTGGCTTTGTCAGCTTGTTGCTCTTTTCATTTTCATCGCCCACAATTCTATCCGCCAAGTTTCCCAGACGGTCTGTCATGTTGTTAATATGAACAGAATGTCGATGAAGGCTGTGTTCTCGTTTGGTCTCCTTGACTTTGGTCTGTTCCAGACAGGCTCGAATGGCACAACGTAAGGAATAGTCGTACACATGAGCTGGGTTAAACGCTCGTTGATTTCTTTTCGAACTGCCTCCTCCACGTCGAAGTGTTGAAGAACTTTTGACTTGCATTAGATGTTCAGAAAAAAAGAGAGAGAAAGGGCTGAGAGTTTTTTCCTTTATATCGGAGCATAGAAAAAAAATAGATTTATATTTTATTTAGAGACACATAAGAGTGGACTGACCACTTCTTGGTCAGTTTCTAAAGGGTCGAGTACAAGCGAGTCAAGTGTTAATGTATCAATGGACAGTGGTTTAGGTCCCTTCTTTTGATGACTTGTGAGTTGTTGTGTTCGGTATTTTTCATAAAAACATTCAAAGGTATCCAATCGAAGCATCTCTCTGTGCGAGGTCATCAACATATCTTTCAAGGTAATAAGGTCGCAGTGAACAGGGTTACAGCAGTCGACAGCTGCCCAGGGGAATTTTCTGCCGAGAAAAGGTGTTGTTTCCCCAGAATCCTTGAGTTGAACAGGTCGGCCTGTTTGGGGTTCTTCTTCATAACTAATCAAGCTAAAGGGCAGCATGTTTAAATAATCTAGCATCACTCGAGCGTCTTCATCATCGCCGGCAAATTCTTCCAATTTCTGAATGGTTCTGGAAAGTCCATCATCATCACAAGCCATGGCCTCGTCCTCTTCCTCTTCAAATGGTAAATTACCGTAGATTGGAATTCGACTCACATCAAAGATTTCCTTCTTGACTGCCGCCTTGAGTGTTTCCAGTTGAACACTGGAGAGCGTATCGGCCTTGCTGATGACAGGAATCACGTTCACACGAGCAGAAAGTGATTTTAGTACAAAACTGTCCATTTCATTAAGAGAAAGTGCATGAGGGTCGTTCAGAAAGTAAATGCAAGCATGAATATGTGTATCCAATGCCTTGGCATCTCTTTTTACCTTGGATTCCTACCATCCCCAAAAACAATGAATATCGGATTTTTTTCAAAAAAAAAAAAAAAATACACAGGGCTTACCTCTGCAAGTGTACGAGCAAATTGAGCATCAATATAATTTGTCAACTTCTTGAGTTGTTCGGTCAAATGATGGAAGGTTAGTCCGGGTGTATCGACCAAAGAAAGCGAAGTACGACGACTTTCTTCTTCAATATGCATCGAGACAGTGTAGAGCTCTTCAGTGGGTTGAGCACAACCCTTCATGGCCTTTTGCTGACTTTCTTTAAGGGTTCCTTGGATCACATTGGGTTTCAATGTCTCGGAGAATGTACGGACAAAGGAAGTTTTTCCAGAACCTGCAGGGCCAACGACCATAATGTTCAGATAAGAGAGGGATTCCTTTTTAAAGCGCGTGTGATGTGAGATCTTTTGAGAGTACAACATTTTGTAAGTAACGAAAGAAAAAAAAAAGAAAAGAAAAAAAGATCCGCAAGTGTTCTTTAAGTACTTTTCTTTTAAAACCAACTTCTCTATATAAGCTTTCTATTTATTGTCTCGGAGAAATCTTTTTTCACAAATATATTTCATAACAAACGTTTAAAAATCAACTTCAACCTCCCCTAAAGATGACGCTTCCACATACGAATGTGTGGTGTACCATCTTCATCAAAAATTTCCTCGCCCTCCTCTACCACAAACCCCAATTTAGCGTAAAATCCGCGTCGAGGATATTGTGAATGAAGTACAACTGATTCGTATCCATTTGATTTTGCATACTCCAAGAATGCCTTGACCAACTGTTGTCCAGCATAGAGTCCTCTGGCCTCTGAAAGCACAGCTAAACGACCCAATTTGGCTATCTTGTCACGATGCAAGAGACGAATAGTACCAATATATACATCTTTATCTACAGAACCATCTTCTTGTTGTTTGTCAGCAATGGCAGCCCAATGAATAGCATCATCGTCTAATCTTTTTTTTTTTTTTTTTGTCAATCATTCATTTTCTCATTTAGATCTTACTCGTCAATTTCTGTTTCTAAAGGATATTGTTGTTCATTTACAAAGACTTTGATACGGACATCCAGTGCCTTTTTCTTTTCTTCAGCACTGGTAAGTAAAGAAATTCTAACATTGGAAAACTTTGACATTGGCAAAACAAAGAAAAAAACATGAAAAATTGAAAACACATTTTGAGTCATGGCTTAGGTTTGTATAGCGTTACACTGTCCTGAAATGACACCTTTTCTGTAAATGGAGATAAAGGGAAAAGGGAAATGAAACATGAAAAGCACAGCCATCAACAGCCACAAGAATAAGTCTTACAAACTCGTTTGTTATCATTACTAACTCCTATTCCTACTACTGCTTCTATCTGATTTTGTCTGCTGTCATTACCAGTTCATACTACAGCCTTCAAGCAATCTACCGTTTTTAATCGAAGCACTTGTTTCACTGTTGGTAGCACTTTTGAGAATCAACGAGGCCTTTACCAATTTCAGTGATTGACAGGTGCCTTTGATCAACACTATTATAACTTACTATCAATTTAAATGTAACAATCATCGGGATTTTTATTTGCAACAATCGTTTTAAGCACGAGCCGACAAAATAGGAATTTTTTGGCGGCAAATTACTATTAGCTTAGCGACAATCTATTTTAGGATTAGCGACAACTAGATTTAGGAAACCGACATTTATTTTTTCAAAGCGACAAATTTCATCGTTCGCACTGTAGCTTGGGCTGAGTTGCCTCTGTTCTCTCGTGTGTATAGTCCTGTTATTTATCCAATTTCTTTGTAGGTTAAATCCCTGGTTATAAAAATTCAAAATGATGTCCGTCCCTTTGGTGACATCGGTAATAAAACCCTTATACAAAAAAAAAAAAGAAAAAAAAAAAGGGCTGAGTCACTTGAATCAAAGAAAGGTCATGTGTGTACGAAGCTTTTTTTAGATAAAAAGCCAAAAACAAAAAAGAGAAAAAGTGCACTTCTTTTCTTTTTTCAAATGGGTACTGATTCTATGAGCCGTAAACATCCCAAATGGCTTGCATTTATCGCTCTCTTGTCAGTGCTTTTTTTGTTATCTAGATACGTTATACCTTCTACCCATTACTCTTACTACAGAAAAGCTGTATTTTACAGACAAGATACTGATGAAACAGAAATAGCCAATACAAGTATTTTTATGAACTGGACAGATGCTCGAGGTAAGCATATAATTGGGAGTGATTTTGCTGATAACAATAAATTAGGCGCGACACATGAAATGCCTATGAAAGCCATGTTATCCAAATCATTCTCTTACTCTGGACAGACAAACATGACGCCATATTATTACAAAGCCGAGATGAATATGCAAGCGCGAGATGTTACTTTGGTCACCTTGGTTACTCGAAACCGAATACCCAATCTCGCCCGACTGGCCAAACAATACCGCGGTCCGATCTCTACCACACTCCACCTATCCGATGACGAAGAAGGAGACTACACGCTCGAGATTCTCGAGAACACAATGGAAAAGACACCCGAGATGCGACAGTATGTTGACGTCCATATTATCCGCGACTCTTTCGATCGAGAACTCAATCTGTGGAGAAATGTCGCCAAGTTGTTTGCCAGAACAGATTATGTGATGATGCTCGATATCGACTTTTACCCTTGTACCAATCTCCGTCAAAACGTCCTAAATAATCCTCAGGCCATGGCCCTCTTGGACTCTGGTTCCGCTGCACTGGTTATTCCCGCCTTTGAATTCTCAAAACAATCCGACGGGCTGGATTACCGCACTTTCCCCAAAACCAAGCAAGATTTAGTGGCTGCCTATCAAAACAATAAGATTGAGATGTTCCATTCCTTCTGGTTGCCCGGTCATGCACCCACTGATTACGAGCGTTGGACTCTACTTGAACAAGAAATCTATCCGGTCACGACCTATCAACATTCGTATGAGCCCTACGTCATCTTCAAGAATCAGGGCTCACCTTGGTGCGACGAAAGATTCGCAGGCTATGGAAGTAATAAAGCTGCCTGCCTTTATGAGCTCTACATCTCGGGTGTGAGCTACCATGTGTTGCCAAACGAATTCATAATTCATCAAACACACGCTTATCCTGATCAAGCAAGAAATGTCGAGAGATATTACAATAGAAGACTTTACACTCAATTTAGAGAAGAATTGTGTATTCGTTTAGCTCGTCGTTTCATCTCTCAAAACAAATGGGATCACCCTCAATCAGAGAATTTACGAAAAGAATGTGCCTCTATCAAGCCTTATCAAAGAGCCATCTCAAGATTCGTGTAATATTTTCTCTTTTTTTTTCTTTGTATATAGACACACACACAATATTTCTTTTAACTTTTTCTGTGTAATTAATAACAATAAACTTTGCGTTTTTTTTTTTTAAAGGTTTTCATCTTCTTCCATCACGGGTAATTCAGAGGGTTTAACCATACCAGGAATACTCAGAGCCTTTGCCATCTCAGCCTTTCTTTGGTTTTCCATATCTCGTTCCTTTTCTTCCAAGAAAAGTTCGGCGTTTTCTCCAGCAAACTCTTTCAATTGAATAAGGAAATCACGGACTTCCAACTTGAATGTCGCAGGATTACTGTTGTATTCAAACATGGCATGAACAAACACTTTGATTTGTGCACTAAAAATATATTTAGTCACGGTTTATATTTAGATTATACTTTACCTTTGGAGATGAGGGAATGCATTTTGAAGTAATGTGGATACATGGTCACGCAAAAAGTCTGCGTTGGTCATGTTTGGATTAGAAGCTTGTGTGGGATCAAAGAGAGGAGCTGCAATCATGTTTTTGGATACCAAATGGAATAGACGTGCCAATACTTCAGTTTGTCCTTTAAAGCCTAATACAGATTAGACTATGTTTTTTTCGGTTATCTGTTCTTACCGCTCTTGTGATCACTATCAGTGAGTACAAAGAAGATGTCCTGTAATAAAGAAAGATAGTAAGATTGATAGAACGCACCAGCAATAGCAGCATCTGTACGACTGATATTATCAATCAATTCACCACAGATATCTAAGCCAATATCAGCAATATCACGCATCGTGTGCTTGAATCCCCAGACGATACTGTCAATTAGGTATTTGAATTGAGCAGGCGCTAATTCTAGTAGGGCAGGAAAACAGTACTTGTTGATGGACTGTAACATGGAATAAAATCCTGTTCGGTGTTCAGGGTATTCAGAGAAATCCTTGGTGATCATACTCAGCGTGGGCTCGAATGTGGCTTCAAATATAATGGCTACACGAGGAGTCATCAGTCCCTGGAGTTTCTTGATAATTGTGGACACTACATTCAGAACTTCGGCATCACGCGCTGTGTCCACATTCGAGTTGTAGTCCGAAAGAACTGCTTCTAAAAAGGGATCCACCATATTCGCGTTCACTGTATTGATATCCGTCGTGTTTTCAATGTAAATGTCAATAAGTTTCAGAATCTCCTTTTTGATCGTTCTCCACCCACGCACTTTGGGCGTCTTGGTCGCAATTGGTCCTTCTTTGGCTACCGTTTGTGAGACCAAGTCGCCAATGATACGGTACAAGGCTAATAAATCTAAATAAATGTTGCTGAGCTGAAGGATGAATGCAGAGCCAACAGAGATACAGGCTGACACGTTCGTCTTTAATACATTAGCCAATACCTTGATCTCAGCTGCACTGTTCAAACATTCTGGGTTTTGTTTGGCTTGTGCAATCAAGCTATCCCACTAAAAATAATTAACTTGAGTGTTTTTAAGAAATACTTACAGCAGAGTTAGGTAAAGACATAAACTTGTTGATCAATCGTTGTTGAGTATTGGAATCTACTGCAGCAGAGATCATATAACCAATAGCCTCATAAAAGGTGTGGATCTGTTGAGGGTGCAGATCAGAGGTGATTCGGCTGATGTTGTCTAGTATTTCATCTACAAAGCTCATCATCTCTCCAGCTTGAATGGTCACAAAGTGTTTTTTGCAGTGTTGAGAAATTTTGATGAACGTATCGCAAGCCATGTCTTGTACACCTTCATGAGATTCGTGCATGAATTCAAACAGTTTGTTAACAACTGTCTTCAAAAACTTCCAATGCGATTTTAAAAATCTGGGATATTGGCCCACACAGTACATGATGTTGGAAGCAACCACTGCTTTGTTATCCTTTCCACGCTTCATCTCACAAAGACCCAATAATTCCTTAATCACTGTCACTAAGAATTTTTTCTCTGTTTCAACATCCATTGCACCCGAAATAGATCCAATAGCCCAGCACAGCTTATTAAGGTTATTCCAAGACCATTCAGTATTATCAATCTACAATCGTTTAAGTATAATCTAATAAAATATGAGGGAAGGGGGGTTTACCTGTCTGTTCAGTTTTTCGGTCATGATAGTCTCCGTATCCTCTACACTCAAGTGAGTCAAGTAAACCAACACTTGCTTCATGCTCTTGTATAGCACAATCGTATCACTCTCTTTTACGAATTCTCTCACAATCTCTCCTTCATCATTTTCGACAACCAACACTTCTTCTGGCTTCACCATACGTTCAATCATCACCACTCTCAATTGAGACAAGACAGGAACATAGACCTGGTGTCTTCCCTGGTTATTTACCGACGCTTCTTCAAACAGTCCCTCAACCAGCTTTGTCCAATATTCCAAACAAATTTTGAACACTTCACGATCTTCTACACGTGAGATCTTGACCACATAAAAATGAGCATTCAACAACATCTGGACCGCATCTGGGAAATTCTCAATCACGGGCAAATGTGCAGATAGAAAAGTGGTGAGAAAAAGTGCCAAGTTCTGAACGAATTCTTGATCATTGTCCGTACTGTTTTCGTAGATATCCGCAATGTCCGTATTAGGAGGAACCATGACGTTGGTGGTAGTCATGATACTGATGAACATGGAATGTATTACTTCATAATAACTCGGGTTGATCTTAATCGCGCTAATTTCCGTAAAACATTTGAGTGTGGCGTTTCTGAATTGGGGAATTTCAAAAAACTAAAGATGGTTAGCTGTTTTGATTTGCTTACATGTAGTATTTTTTTTTTTTTTTGTACCTTGCTTTGAAGAGTCTGTATAAGATCTGTTTCAAAGATATAAGTAGCAGGTACCCAATGAACAAATCTCAAGAGAGTTTCTAACGTGGCTTTAATCAAACTCGCCTTATCAGCTTTTCCAAGAATTTCTCTACACAAGTCATAAATCTGTGAAAATTCTTGTGTCATTTGTTGTTTTAAAGTGGCTGCTTTAGATTGTGTCATTTGTTCAGCTGAAAAATCAAAAATCTCCTCACTAGTATTGGTTAATATCTATTTTTTTTCCATTATTGTTCTACAACAAAACCTTAATAACTTCAAAATGGCCATATTGTTTTCACAAAGAGAAAGGTTGGTTTGACTAGAAGCAACGATCTCAGGAATGAACGTAGGCCAGTTATGAGGCCATTCTTGTTTCAAGATCTATATATTTTTTTCTCTTTAAATCAACTCCTCCCTCATTTAGTTTTATACCTGAACAAGGGCCATATTCAGCTTGTTGATATAAGTACGTTGTTTGACAAGGTTGGTTTCGTCAGAAGATTGTTGAACAATAATATTAACAATAA
Source organism: Rhizopus stolonifer B9770 (assembly GCA_000697035.1). Taxonomy (NCBI): domain Eukaryota; kingdom Fungi; phylum Mucoromycota; class Mucoromycetes; order Mucorales; family Rhizopodaceae; genus Rhizopus; species Rhizopus stolonifer. The sequence continues at coordinate 25,348 of JNDS01004805.1, forward strand.
AGTATCGAATGGCTAATAGACAACATTCAGAGAGGAGTTTTTTTTTTTCTTTTTTTTTTCAATCAAGACAATTACCATTTCTACTGTCAGCTGGTAAAGTATTCCAACGAGTTTGGATAAACTTTTCAAGGATTTGTAAAGCAATAAACTAACAAAATGTTCGCGTCTTCAGTTTTATTTTCAAAGGGTGTTTTTTTTTTTTTTTTTTTTTTTTTTTTTTTTTTTTTTTCAAAATGGAATTTTTACAACTCAGGAACAAAGATGCTTTATTGTCTCGGATTCATTTTTTTTTTTTTTTTTTTTTTTTACCTTTGTTTGAGGTGAGCTTGATTTTTCCAAGATGCCATCTACTTTTGTCCAAGCTTCTTCATTGTCTTGAAATTGAGTTAATATTTGCTGTGCTATTTGTTGCTGTTTTCATTATATAAGGTGGTGAATATAAAGGGCAGATATTTTATTTTTGTTACCTCTTGACCAGCACCAGTATAAAAGGTCATGACAACTTGATCCAGCAAGACAACATCAAGTTCTTTACTAAAGTCTAATATAGATTCCGCCATTTCTTTTACTGATTAAAGAAAGAGAAGAAAAAGAAAATTTTATTCCATACACACATTTTGCATTGTTATATTGCGCTACTTGAATTTTCTTTTTTGATGAAAAAAAAAAAAAAAAAAAAAAAAAAAAAAAAAAAAAAAAAAAAAACAAAGAAACGCGTCTATTTGAGCAATCAATTGTACTCATACTTCTCAATTTTAACGCGTTTATGTGACTCTGTGTGCTTATAAAAAAAAGGGTGTTTAATCATATTTTTTATTTAATCTTTCATCCCTTTTTCTCGCCCAGACATCTTTTATAGCCTTGCGCACTTTTTCAATATTATCCTTCACATTGGCAGTAGAAAGCCCGTGTAATTTGTTGACTTGTTCTTTTGTATAAACAAAATTCCAAGTACTGCAGAACTCTGTCGTCTGAGGATCGAACTCTGGATCATAATTATTATTCACAATCAAGGGGAAATAGATGAGCGTGATTGGGTTTGTGTTTTCGGGAAATGTCGTCTTTAGACTGTCCTTGTCCTCAGCCGTAGTTTCGGTCGAATGCGAAGAAAAGATGGTGCAAGTGTTCAGACTGTATTTTGGCTTTGCCCTGTTTATCTCTGTTGGATCCGTTTCTTTCTTTTTGGGCCATCCAGCACCTCGGGGCCAGCCATGGATGCCTCGACGCTTGGCATAACCCTCTGCACGGTCAAAATGGGGAGCGTCCTGAATGTCTGCACTTGAGTCCACAGAGAGAATGATGTCCATGTCTCTACCCTTTCTTAACAATGGGTAAAAGGGTATATTGTTATCCATGCCAGCGTCCATAAGCTCAATCTGCTGTGAAGAAACCAAGTTCTCGGATCTCAAGATTTCCTCGTGTTCGTCATCCTTTGATTGGACTTTAGTTGGCATCTGATAAAATGGATTTGGAAATGAAGCGGGTGAGATGGGGTGAATAGTCGATACGGAAGATTTGTAACTGGCAATCATCTCGTCTGCCTTGAGTATAGCAGACTCGGGTAATAATAATCGAATTTCTTGGTAAAAGTGTGCCAGGCTTGCCACAAAGGCTGAACCGAACATGCCCATCAAGACACCGATACTTTGTTCGGGAAGTCTTTGGGTATTTTTTCCTTGTTCGAATTTTCTGCCAAATGACCAAATAGGAATCCAAGCTATATTCAACTTTTTTAATATCAACCATTTAAGGCAAGGTGGAGGTATACATTTACCATTGATTTCTTCACTGCCCATCTCGTAAGGTGTAAATTCGTACCACTGATACAAGTCTTTTGGCTCTTTGTTTTCTTCATCTTTTGTCTCTTCATTTTCTTTCTCTCTTTTTTCATTTTCTTTATCTTTTTTCTTTTTTTTTGTCTCTTTTTCTTCAACCTCATTCTCTTTTACCTCGTTTAAGTCAGATGACAAAGTGTCTGTCTTGGTGATACCTGGTCTATTTACTTCATGTCTCACAGCACAATAAATAGGCATAGGCAACGACCCGTCTTCAAAGTATCTTTGCTGTCTAGACAGCTTGATCTCGTTTTTGTGTAGTACCTTGGGCTTCACTTCTTCTCCGCCCTCATCCCGAATGGTACCTGAATCATGCGTGGGCAAATCCTCTGCCAGACTGATTGATTCACTGTACTCTTCTTCTTGCGCATCTTTTTGTATATCCACAATGACTTTTTTGGTAAGCAAAGTACCACCCAAAAGCATACCAAAGATGTCAACTAGACTGACACTACCGTTTTGTTGATAATAACGTTGAATGATACCATGCAAAAGAATCTTGGCATTATGTCGAGATGCGTTCAGGACAGCGAGAAAGTTGGACAAATTAGCAATGTGTGTGTGTATTCTACTTGATAAATGATTTTTGAGTGTATCTACTGAAGCATTGGCTAATGGACTATAGAATTGAGACATGGCCCAAGTGGATCCAGAAACACCTAAAGAAACTTAAATATTTACGTTTTTTTCTTGTTTTTGCTTCCATTACCTGCCATGTAAGACACACAATCAAGTAATCCGGTATTACTAAAAGCATGTAAATAACCAGAACAAGCTACCATCGCACGATATCCTCCTCCACTAATAATATAAATAACCTTTTTTTTTTTTTTTTTTTTTTTTTTTTT
>JNDS01004806.1:0-77055 GCA_000697035.1 Rhizopus stolonifer B9770
ATAAAGAAAAAAAGAAAGAAAAAAAGAAAGAAAAAAGAAAGAAAAAAGAAAAAAGAAAAAGAAAAAAGAGGTTAGCACAATTGAGTATATTAAACCAAAAAAGTTTACAATTTTTCAAAGCTTAAAGATTCACCAACTGAATTTGAGCATAAGTCTGCAATGTTCATTTGAAGAAGAAAAGGAATTGACACGTTCTGAGAACCAACAATAAATCTATTTATGAGAATGTCTCTCCCCCTTTTTTTTTTATTTTATTTACACCGCAGGCCTTGTGATTGGCTTTCCTGTCATAACATCCTTAATTTCTTGTGCATCCAACGTTTCATATTCTACTAATGCATTGGCCAGTCTATCCAGTTCTTCACGATGTTCTGTCAATATCTCTTTAACTCTATTCTGTGATGTTTCAATCAAGTTGGAAATTTCCGATTCAATCAATTGTTTGTTTTGTGTACTCAATAATTGCATATCTTCATTGCTGTAGTTGATTGCTCCCACTTTCTCGCTCATACCGTAATAGCGCACCATTCGTTTGGCAACATCTGTGGCTTTCATAATATCGCTAGAGGCTCCACTCGTCACATTTTCGTCCCCAAATATCAATTCTTCTGCAACTCTGCCACCCATACAAACGTCGATCTGAGCAATAAATTCTTTTTTGGTAAATGAATCCTATACAAAATAGTAAGCGTCAGATCTTTCTCATGGAATTTTTTTTTTGAGGCTGTACCTTATCCATTTCAGGCAATTGTACAGTCATACCCAAAGCGGATCCTCTTGGCATGATAGTCGCTTTGTGTAAAGGCATCGCTCCAGGCGTATAATAAGCCACTAGGGCATGTCCACCTTCATGATATGCTGTTAATTTTTTGCTTTCATCGGTAATAACTGCTGATCTTCTCTCGGCCCCCATAATGATTTTGTCCTTGGAGTGTTCAAGATGGCGTAACTTGACTTCCTTTGAACTATCACGACTTGCTTGAATCGCGGCCAAGTTGACAAGGTTGGCTAAATCAGCACCACTGAACCCGGGTGTTCCTCGGGCAATTACACTAATATCTACTTCACTGGCTATTTGAATGTTTTGCATGTGGTGTTTTAAAATTTCAATTCGCCCACGAACATCAGGCAAAGGTACATTGACAAGTCGATCGAATCTACCAGGTCTTACAAGCGCTTTATCTAAAAGCTCTGGGAAATTGGTAGCTGCAATAAATATCACACCTTCTGTTTGAGAAAATCCATCAAGGTCTACAAGCAGTTGATTTAGTGTTTGTTTCATATAAGATTGATCTTTGGGATTTCTCTTTGATCCGATCGCATCAATTTCATCAATAAAAACAATACTGGGTGCCTTGGCTCTTGCGGCAGCTATATATAATCCATTAGAATTCTATTTACAGCCTCTTTTTTGTTTCATACCAAACAATTCACGAACTCTTCTTGCTCCTACACCCACATACATCTCATCAAATTCACTTCCGCTCATAAAAAAGAAGGGCACATTCGCTTCACCAGCAACAGCTCTAGCAAGCATAGTTTTTCCTGTTCCTGGAGGTCCTGTAAGCAAAACACCCTTGGGAAGTTTGCCACCCAACTCGGTGAACCGCTGAGGGTTTTTCAAAAATTCTACAATCTCCTCCAACTCTTGCTTTGCCTCATCCACACCCTGTACATCCTCAAACTTGACTGTTGACTGTAACACGGGTTCATATTCATTTTGTGAAGTGGTCGGTTTTAGCAAACCCGAATTTTCGAGGGCTAGCGAAAGAATGGTGAGGATACAAAAGGCATAGGTTAGTGTGACGCCCACCCAACGCAAAGCCTTCCAAACCATAAACTTGCGTGCTTCCTCTACTACTACATAAACCGGATTGGCCTTATCCCCGACCATCACTCGATTGGCCCCTAATTCTCTGGCCACTCTTTCTTCACTAATCACTCCTCCTTTCTCTAATTTTTGAAGAATTCTGGACCAAATGGTATCTGCCTTGCCTGTCTGTGCGAGAGCTGCAATATAATATTGCCAACATTCTTCATTTTGTGCAAAATTGCCACGTTCAAATCTTGCAATAACAGCTTGAGGATTGTTAACTTTGAGCCATTCCTGTATAACAAAAGATATCAATCAAAACCTGTATTTTAGGGCTGTTTGTTTTTCTTTTCTTTTTTTTTTTTTTTTTTTTCTTTTACCTTGTAAAGTGCTGCTTGTTTAGCAAGATCTTGAGGAAACGAGTTGGCTTCTTGTTCCAATTTGCTTAAACGTCGATAAGCCATAATTCGACTCGTGTTACTACTGGCTTTTGAAAACAGTGTGCGACGTTGAACCATGGCTTGTCTAGATAATGTCGATTCAAGTGTTGAACTGACATGGCTTAATGCTTTAAAAAGTTGGTCTTGATCGAGATTCAATGCTGGTAACTATTATGAAAGGAAAACAGATGAAATCAGTTGATGTTGTCATGGTGGGTGCACTTTTTTTTTTTTTTTTTTTTTTTTTACGGAAGATTTGTTTAATCCTATCCTTGCTTTATAGCTTGAATGCGTTGAAATGTGTCTTGAAGATGTTCGCAAATTATAACGTTGAAAAAGTCTACTTGCTTCATTTGTCACATTGTTAAGCTGAAAATGAAGTCAGAGTTGTCATCTATAAAAAAACGTACGCATTCTACCTTCTTTGTTATAGAAAAAGCTTCATGTAAACTCATTGATTAATTAACTGTGTGTAAATAAATAAATAAAAAATCTAAAAAAGTGAGCGAGTTACTATTTTTTTTTTTTTTTTTTTGGCAGACCTGTAAGAAAAAAAAATAAGGTATTATCAAATGACGTAATTAGGAGACTACAAAAGTATCAAAGAGTGGTAAATGAAGCAACGATATATAGCTTTGTATTTTTCCAAACAACATATTACTATGAAATGTGTTTTATATAGAGCTTTTTTTTTTTACGAGAAAGAATTTTAAATTTAGATTAATATAGATGAGTCTTTAAATGAAAATCGCGTAAAAAAAAAAAAAAAAAAAAAAGCTTGCATGCATTATTTTTTAAATCCTTCAAATGATTTAATGAGGTATTTAATAATACGTGTAATTCAAAGAAAAGCTTCAGATTTGTGTTAATTCAAGGGATCAGTGTATCGGTTAAGCTTCAATTGAATAGACAAACTAAAAATAATCTAGTTGTCTATTCAATTATCTTTTATTATTATGCTTGCATTGAATAGATATATGATCCTATCCCTGCATGAAATATAGTGCCAAATGGTGAAGAGACTTATACTGACCGAAAACGCGATTTTTACTGAACAGTTTCAATTTTGACAACATAACGAAAATACAACGTCATCCGCACAAAGATATGGTCCCTTAGACCCTTGGGGGGGTGAACTAGTAAATGTTACGTCAATCGGAACATAAAAAAATGATTTCATAGCATTGTCCTAAAAGTATATAAAACAAAAAGATAGAATGGTCTTTTTTTTTTTTTTTTTTTTTTTTTTTTTTTTTTAGTTTGTATCAAATTATACACACCAATAGAATGTCAAGCTTTATTTTTAGAAGATCCCTCTTAAACACTCGCAAGACCTTTCCCAACACTGCTTTCAAGAGAGCCTATACCACTGAACCTGAGGCCAAAGCACCCAAGACTTCAAATAACAATGTCGTTTTTTTGGGTTTGTTAGGTGCCATAGGGGCAGTTCTTTATTTCAACAGAAAACCAGGTAATTAACAAGAAAAGTTGGTGTGATTCAAGTGTAATAAAAGAATGTATAAAAATTCAGCCGAAGTATTTGATGAAAAGGTGTATGAAGGAAAGAAGATTGCCAGTGATAAGGCAGAAGATGCAAAGGAAAAGATTCAGGAAACAAAAGAGAACGCGTCTCAAGCAGCACAAGGAGCTAAAGATCGTTTTGATCAAACCAAGCAAGATACAAAGCAAGCGGTGGGTGATAAGGTAGACGAGGCCAAGGACAAGTATGAACAAACCAAGCCTGAAATTCAACAAAAGGCAAACGATGTAAAGAAGGAAGGTGAAAACAAACTCGAAAATGCAAAGGAAAAGGGTCAAGAATTACAAGAAAAGGCTGGCGATAAAGTGAAAGAAGCTGGTCAAAGTGTAAAGGACAACACCAAATAATTTTTTAACTTAATATCTTGATTTGAACTTTGTAAATAAATACAAGTAAACGTATACTCTAAAAAAAAAAAAAAAAAAAAAAAAAAAAAGAGGGGACATTAAAAGCACCATAATACATGCACCTTTGGAGACTCCAAAACCCGCCATCAAGTTTCAAAATAAAACGTAGTTCCTTTATACACATATTGAAAAAAAAAAAAATCTTTACAAACCATCTCAACAGAGTTTATTATTTAACCAAGTTATCAAAACTACTGAGGTTGCCAACAAAACATGGGGTATCTGAGTGACAGTTCAATAGGAGAATATTTTTTCGGAACGCACACTTCTCAATCGAAGCCTCTGTTCGTTGAACAAAGTTAAATGCGAAACAGGCAGAGATACCAAACACGACAACAAAACATCCAGTAGAAAGAATTGATCTGTTCAGCGAATCAAAAAAAAAAAAAAAAAAAAAAAAAAACCTAGGATTTATAGACTAAAGCAAGAAAAGGTTTAAGAACAATCTGTTAATACAAAGTCAATTGCGTAACACTTGGATATTCAAAGACATTAACTCAATTCTTCAACACGCTAATTGGTGTATTATTATTTGTTTAAGGACTATTGTACCATTAGCAATTCCACCTTTAAAACAGATATTTTCTCTTTCCTTTTTGTTTAATACATTCGCCTTTGGAAGGTTGTACTTGTGTTTGATAGCAATTGGGTAAGACACGGATAGACAATTGTTTTTTTTTTATTATTGTTTATTTATTATTGTTATTATTAGCTAGTAGTAAGAAAATGTAAATAGTATTAGCTTATACATAGGAACCACTTGAGTAAAAAAATAAAATAAAAAAAAAATAGCATGAAAGGAGGTAATGCTGTAATATATTAATGACTATAAACTATGTATTAACAAAAAAAAAAAAAAAAAAAAAAAAAAAAAAAAAAAAAAAAAAAAATACACAGAAAGATAAAAGGGTAGTGGGCTCTAGTTTTGCGTGCACATATGCAACAAGTTTCTTTCATCTTCATCATCTTCCTCATTCTCAAAGTATGCCTTTATGACTTCCCATTCATCATCACTCCAGTACATGTTTTCTTCGTCTTCTATATCCATTTCTTCTTGTATTATTTCATCATCATTTTCTGACATGGACTTTATCATTGATAGCATATCAGTTGCTTCATCAGCTCTTTCTTTTTTAGAATCAATCATCCTCTCATGGTTAGGTGTATTCAAGGTCATTAAAAATCAAAAAAGCAATCCCAAAAGAAAGAAAAAAAAAAAAAAAAAAAAAAAAAAAACAAAAAAAAAAAAAAAAGAAAGATCATGACAAAAAAAAAAAGTCTTTTTTTTTTAGTGACCGCCTTCCAAATTTAGCATTCGCTTATTGATTTGTGTCGATCCTTTTTACAGTTATTTCATCTGTTCTCAAACAAACGTGCTATAATATAATTACCCGTCTTTTAAGAATCACTAAAAAAAGTTATTTGTACCTCTTTGCTGATAAGCAAGAGTTTAATCATTGACAGATATTTGTAATATCGTACCACATGGATTTTTTTTTTCTTTTTCTGACTGGGTGTTTCTTTTCAAGCTCATGCATAGATATGCATTTTTTTTTAAAAAAAAAAAAAAGAGAGAGAGAGAGGATATCTTCAACTTGTCTACAACAAGAAAAGAAAGAACTTTCTCACAAGATTTTTCTTATTTGAGAATCGTCACATGCTTAACATTGAGCGGAAATCATAAATCAAATTTCAACCCGACCTATCATTGCTAAGAAAAATCTACTTTTGAAAATTCAATTGAAATAACTGCACACTTTTTTTTTTTTTTGTCATTGGTCATTGTTCATCACTCTACATTTAGGCATAAGCACCACAGTCCAAAAATGGAATATTTATATGAACCCCATTTTTTAGCTTAATTTTTATTCTCTCACATAATTTCTTCTTCTGATAAATTGTTTCAATTCATATTATTGACAACCCCAAAAAGAACTTTATAGTTGATTTCTTATTTTTTTTCCATATAAAATCAAGACAAATCACTTTTAATTTTGGAGGTAAATTATCCTCCCTCGATAATGCATACATTTACTAAAAGAAGACTAGTCTGTGGCTACATAAAAGGGGAGGGGGAGGGGAGGCAAGGTACTGCTTATATATTTAGATGCTGTTTATTGATTGAGAATATGTTTTGTATGAAAAAAAAAAAAAAAAAAAAAAAAACAGGCACGTTTCTGATCTCAATGCCAAAAATCGTTTAAAATTTTGTCCCAGAAAACGGATCTTGTGTAATCAAACGAAGCTTCCTAATAAAGATATTTGATTGAACAATGGGAATTAATCCATTTTAAGAGAACAGTATAATAAGGCAATATTTCTCTCTACTTGATTTTTCTGTCTTGTTTTTTTTTTTTTTTTTTTTTTTTTTTAAAAAAAAGTAACTCAAAAAAAAAAAAGAAAAGAAAAGAAACGTAGACAACAAGAAAAGATTACTAACGGTTTAATTAGAATAGCTTTGAAGTTTACGAGAATTGTCATTTAAGAAATAGAGTCCACGTGGTTTTGCTGTGTTTAGAATTTTCCAACGGAAAAATCACGCAACTTTCGAGTAAATCTCATTCTTTTAGTATATTAAAAAGTTTACTATAACACTTCATGTTATATTAAAGACATTGATTTTTAAACAAGTAATTATTTTTTTTTTAAAAAAAAAAAAAAACCCTGAATATACATATCAGCCATTATCCAAGATAGGGTTAACATAGGATACACGCACAGAGAGAACGAGCATGTTTTTATCATTAAAGAAGGAAACTACTATACTAGTCTGATATTTCACAGGTGTATTATCTCACAATTATTACAAATACAATTGAAAAAAAAAAAAAAAGGACAGAAAAGTCCAAAAAAAGAAAAGATCCATCTTCTTTGTGAATCGATGTGGCCTAACTCCATTGTCTAGAAAGATCTTGTAGCTTTTGATACCGTCATACATATTGAATAAAGTTGTACCTGTGAGACTTTCTGTTTCAAAGTTAAAAAAAGAAAAAGAAAAGAAAAGACTAAACCGTAAAAGAGTGCCTGTCTAACTATCTCAAGTAGAAACGTTTACTTGATAAATTATGAAGACCTAGATTTTTTATAAAGTACAGATCAAAGCTGTACTTGATTATTCTGTAGATTGATATCTTTGGCAATTTATTTCTTACGATACGTTCAGAGGTTGATAGTATTGTTATGATGACTAAATGTTACTTTTTTAACTTGTTCGAGTCTCAAACACGGTATATGAATAAGCTCTGGGCTTTAAAATGTGCCCCCCCCCTTGAGATTGTTTGTACTAAAAGAAGGAGGTGGTAGAAAATCATTATTCAAACAATAATACAGCACTACGCCTTTCTTCCTTAATGTAATTAATATAATTTATCTCGATTTAGCCAATATCTTTTTGAGTGGCACAACTGGCACAGACTTAATTTAAGTTAATAGGAGCAAACTGGTCTACAGGAAAAATATTTTTTCAAGTCATCCTTGCCTCGTGAAAGATAGAATTCTGTTGTACGACATTAAAAGACAATGAAGTCTTTGTCACTCATGCAGGTAAAGAAAAAAAAAATAGTGGTTAGTTCAGGGCAAACCTACAGACATGATGAAATAATAGAAACAAGCAGATCGTTACTTTAAGAGGCAAAATACAATCAATTAACCTATCTGTGGTTTGCTTATGAAGTTGTGTAACTCGTTTTACTCCGCGCCCTTCCAAGTCGTTTTTTTTTTTTTGTTCTTTTCCTCTTTTATACTAAATAAACAAGAAGGCATTTCTTTCTTCCTTCCTTCATTACTCTCGTTTTTATCTTTTTTTTTTTTTTTTTTTTTGTAAACCTTTTTTCTCAATTCCTTTCCTTCATATACATATACAATTTAAAATATGAATAACATAGTTTATGCCATTCACAATTTCGAGGCCGAGAATGACGATGAGATTAACTTTTCGATTGGTGAACCTGTTGTAGTATTAGAAAAAGACGAAAAGTACCTTGACGGTTGGTGGCAGGTACTTTAAAAAAAAAAAATAAAAAAAAAAAAGGGAAAATTTTTTCATTTTTTGTTCGTGAAATTTAATTGTGTCTTATTGCGATATTAGGGACGAAACATCAAGGGCGAAACAGGCCTTTTCCCAATGAATTACACGTCACCCGAAAAACCTCAAGCACAATATATGCCTAGTCCGCATTCATCTTCACGCTCATCCGGATCCACAATTGAAGACGAGATTGATGATGCCTTATCTCGTTTGCAAATACAACCCACCAAAGTTGAGAACTGGAATACTGAGCAAGTAGCTGAATGGCTAAAGTCAGCAGGATTTGAATCGGTCGCTCAAAATTTTATTGACCAAGAAATCACGGGCGACATCTTGTTGGATTTAAATATCGAAGCTTTGAAAGAACTAGGCATCAGTACCTTTGGTAAACGCTACAAAGTTATGCAGGCCATTACTTCTTTAAAAGAGCAGCCTGGTACTCAAGTAAGGAGAAAGAAACTTTGTGCCTTTTTTTTTTTTTTTTTTTTTTTTTTTGCGCCACTAATTTAACTCTTAATTTAGAAAATAAATCTTAACACACCGCCGCCGCCTGCTCCTGATACATCTGTTTCAACAAGCGCACTCTCACACCGACCGCCTAGTAGAGCATCTACCAATCTACGTAGATCTAGTTCACAATACACAACCAATAGCATAAATGAAGGAGGAGATGATCTTTATCAATTTCCTAGAAAGGCACCATTACCTCCTGTTAGCAACCGTGCCAGTGCCACCGAGACCAGTTCGTTTTTATCTGCCAAACAATCTGATATCGTTAGACCCCTTTCACCTCAAAGTCTTAGTTCTTCTGGAATTAGCAGATCAAACACTTACAACACAATTTCTTCAGGAGGAAGTCAAACAACCAGAAGTAGGGAACTTAGTCCTGATCCAAAATCATTTGGTGGTAGAGTCTTGTCACAAAAGAGTATTCGTTCATTAGATGATAGTGGTCAATGGCTCGGAAGCGATGTAAATTCTTTTTTTTTTTAAAAAAAAAAAAAAAATTTTTAACTAAAATTCTTTCAATAGTTGAATCAAACTGGTCCTGGTGTTCATCCAAATGTTTCAAAATCAACACCAAAACAACCAATGTAACAATAGTAGACACCAAAAAAGAAATAGTGTATATTAAAACGTATTACCACAGGCAAATATCAAACACACATAAATTATCTGTATCACCCTTTGAAGAACCTTCCAATCGTACCTCAGCTGCCGAAGCATTTCAAGCACCAGAGCATGAAGGATGGTTGCATAAACGAAGTGAAAAGTATAAAACATGGAATAAGCGTTGGTTTGTATTGAAAGGCACCAATCTGTTTTACTTTAAAAGTCCCAAGGTAACAACGTAAACTTTCTTTGCGTGTGTTTCCTTATGACTAAACATATGTAATACAGGATGTACGCATGAAGGGGATCATCAATTTACGCGGCTATAGAATCATTGCAGATGAAACGATCAATACAGGAAAGTATTGCTTCAAAGCACAGCATGAATTTGAAAGAACATTCTTTTTTTACACTGATTCGGAAGGATCCATGCGGATTTGGTTAAAGATGCTCATGAAAGCTACCATTGCTAGGGATTTCGGAGGTAAGAAAGAAATGTAAATGGAATTGAAGTGAGTTAATGTATTCGATACACAGCACCTGTAATGTCATCCAATCAAATCGCCACTGTATCACTCGATGTTGCACGCCGTATGCGACCAAGACCACCCTCAGTGATCATGTATCAAAAGCCAGTAAAGACAGCAAACGGTGAAACAATGATGTCTATGGTAGAAGAACAAATTGAAGAGCAACCTGAGGATTATGATATTCAACAAGCTCATGAATCGGGTATCACGCATCATATTATACCTGAAGAAGAAGACCATAACCCAGAAATTCCTATCCAGAATCAACAGTACCCAATTGAAGAAGAAGAAGACTTGATTGATCCTCAACATCGTAGCTTTCCCTTGAGCAGCTCGCGTCAAAGCACGACGTCCAGTTTATCTGACGATGAAGACGATGAACACATTCAATGGGATACAACTCAATATGTTCGTTGGGTCAATTCTTATTTACCACCCGGAAAAAGTGTCATTGATCTCACAAGCGCGTTCAGGAATGGTGATACGCTTATCTTGTTGCTGGAGGCTATCAGTCAAAAAACAATCCAAAGAACCCCTACACAAAAGGGTGGCTCTGTTAGCGTCATGATGCTCGACAATATTGTAGCCGCTTTTAAATTTATGGGTAGAGAAGGTGTTGAAGTAGACGGACGCTATACAATTAAAGGTATTTTATAAAATATATGACCATGTTATTAAATACAGTTCATTTATAGATGTGTTTGGTGGTAATGAAGAAAAGATTTTGACCATGTTGGATTCCATCAGATATTGGGCTGAATCAAATCATATTGTACCAACAAAAAAATCAAACACTTCAGTTTTAATTAGCGGTGAAGGCAGCTGGAGAGGATCTGCTATGATGGATTATCGTCCTCAAGCCAATCTGTCTGAAGATGAATACTAGCTTAATTCTAGACTATTAGATTACTACACACTCACTTTCCTTAATATTTGTGTCTTTGTACATTATATCAATTCATTCCTTTACCATTTTTTTTTTTTTTTGCTTGTTTTTCTATCCCTCTTCCTCCCCTTGTCTTTATATCCACTATACATACTAAATATAAAATATTTGTGTTTTAAATATATTCTTTGATTTTGTTAACATCATGTACTATAGTTTTTTTTTTTTAAAAAATAAACGTAAAATAAGAAGTGGCATTTCTTAAGCATCTCCCCAAATCCAACCAAAAAACAAATAAAAATGTATAGCTCAGGGGGTCAGGAAATGTTTGAAATATTTTAATGAAGTTATGATCAACTATACAAATGAAAGTGTAGCTTGTTTTAAAAAAAAAAAAACGTTCTTTAAGACAAACTGATAATTTTTATTTCAGCTTCATTATATATATACATGGTGTACAGAATAAAAAAGAGATGCTTAGATGCGTAAATTGATCTTTCTCAAGATCTCATTCTTGGCTTCTTCACTCAAACTTTGCAAGATACTAGCGAAACCATCCAAGGCGGCGTCTTGATCAGCAGCACCAAGAGAGATAATTTGTTCTCTGATAGCCTCACTCTTCAACTTGGCAATACGTTGATCAATCACAGTTGCACGCTTATCAAACCATTCAGCAGCGAGTTCATCTGCATTTTGATAATCAGCAGCCTCGTTATCACCTTCAAACCATTGCTTGACCAAAGCGCACATCTTTTCACGCGACATGGTGGCATCAGCCAGGGCCATCTTGCGGTAAGTGTATTCTTCAGACAAACGACGACGGACACGCCAGTAAAAGTATTGACGAGCACGACGCCATTCCAAGGGCTTACGAATCACACCCTTGGCCTTCATGCGACCGGTACGATCATGAAGATCGGCAAATTGAATGGCCATTTGTTGGTAGATGGGCAACAACTCTTGTTCACGTGCTTCCAACTTCTTTTGAGCTTCGGCCTTTTCATCGCCTTCGGTAGATTCCACTTGCTTCTTGAGTTGACCGTATTGTTCATCCAAACGAGCCATGGTGGCCAACAACTGGGGCTTACGGTACTTGATTTCCACAATACCCTCAGGTTCGAGCACACCACCACGAGCTTGAGTATCAGCGTACATTTCCATCATGTCTTGGTTAATCGTGGGATCGACCACGACCCAGGCACCACCACGGAGTTCACCATTGGGCACAATGTAAACAAAGACAGGTTGCTTGTAGTTGCGAAGAGCGTCGACGATTTGTGCACCGTACTTGAGCACCTCATTGTACATGTCACGTTGTCCACCCGAGAAACCACGCCAGTTGGCAAAGATCATCAATGGCAATTGTTCACCCTTGTTGAAATCATTGATGGCTTGGGCGGTCTTGTAGGCAGAGTTAGGGTACCAGACACCACCGGCTTCCATAAACACTTGTTCAGTTGATTCGGTGTTAGCAGGATCAGCAGGCACGATGTTTTCGACCGTACGGGTCTCGACAGAGACTACACCCATGGGAATACCACCTAAACGAGCACGACCCACGACCACGGTACGAGCCCAACCGCTCAAGGTTTCAACAAACGAGTCTTGGTCAAAGAAACCACTCAACCATTTACCACCTTCGTTCTTACCGGCCAAGAAGAATCGGGGATCGGAGGGACCCTTGGGTGGGGTGAATTCGATATCACGGTCCACGGGGTCTACACCCAAACGCATCACCACAGGTCCGTTACGGACAGCAGGCACAAAGGACAACCATTGGACAATCTTTTGAATACCTTCCAAATCGTTTTCGGCAGTCAAGTGAGAGACACCGTTCTTGTACATGATTTGAGTACCACCCAATTGCAAATTACTGGTGTAAACTTCGCGACCCAAAACCTTGTTCAAGGCAGGGGCACCAGTCAAGATAATAGGCTGTCCTTCGTTTTGAACAGTACGTTGACCGAGACGGACAAGGTAGGCACCGATACCGACCGAACGACAGGTGACCAAGGTGATGGTGAAGATATCATCATAAGCACGAGAGGTCTCTCCTGCAATCAAACCGGATCCACGCAAGTTTTCAACACCGAGTCCGTCAGTGTGACCGATCACGTCGGTGATGCGCAAACGCTTCTCGCCATCGTCTTCAATTTCTTCTACCAACACACTCTTGGCATCTCCTTGGAGTGCCAAGGTGTCGTAATCGGCTTGAGTGAGATAGAGGTATTTGAAACCAGCAGAGGGATCATTGGGTACCTTCCAGGCAGCTCTGAATTGAGAGATCAATTCGTCAGCGAGACCGATACGAGCACCCGAGTTGGCAGAGAGGTAGATACGGGGGATACCGAGATGACGTGCGAGTTCAGAGGCCTTGAAGAACACCATGTCTTCAGCCACACCGAAGGAACCAATCTTGAAAGTGATATCGTTAGCAATGGCAATCATGCGACGACCGCTGGGATGATCGGGAGTGCGCAAGGTAAGGATCCAGGCAACCATACCGACGGTATTGGTACCAGGTGCACGTTCGACTTGTTGAAGCACATTGTCGTCATCCAATACAAGCTCTACGGCTTCCACAATCTGGCTGGGCTGCTTGAGGGTGTGGTCACGCTTGGTGGCAGCGTTCCATTGGTTTTGAACAGATTGGCGGAAAAGTTCAGGGAAATCGTAAACATAAGTAGTGCCCATCAAATGAGCCTTGTAACGACGAGGTTGGAGCCATTCCTTGGTAGGATAAGGAATAGAGAGAGGTTGCATATGCATGGCTCCTGGTGTCTTGTTTTGAGACTTGAGTACCCATCCGCTCTTCTCGGTCTTAACCTCTTGGTAGACTTCGACCTTCAAGATGAATCCAGAGACGTTGTCTACAGTGAATCGCATGGGGATGATAGGGGCATCAGGACGCTTGGATTGCACGTTGAATCGGATTTCGGCTCCAGTCACACGGAGCTTCCAAAGACGCTTTCCGTGACGATCGACAAAGTCCTTGAGGGCATGCTCGACTTCATCAGACTCGATGGCAAACGTGGGGATAAAGTTAATGAAGAGATGGTTACAATCTGAGTTCTTGTATTCGTGGCTAACAATTTCCAAAGTATCCAAGATATCGGTCAACAAACGGTCGCTTTCAGAGATCAAGTAATCGGCGGTACGCATTGAGCTCTTGACTCGACCAGGGCGTACCAGGGCACGGATGAAGAATCGACAGTCGGAGGGGTTCTCCTTGGCAACAGCGTAGTAAACGTGCATCTGTCTGTTCTCGATAAAGCAGGGCTTGATATCAAAGTTGGAGAGACGGGCCAATTCGAGTTGATAGGCCATGGCGGGCTCAATGTGACGGATGGTTTGGTCTTCGGCATAGTTTTCGCGTTCACGGAAAGTGTAGTAGTCGGGCAATTGGTTTTCACGACAGACTACGACGGAGATACGACGGAGATGGGCCTTACGGAAGGCATCGGCGTGGGCAGCAATGGACTCAGAGATCTTGGCACGCATCTCGGTCTCATCTTCAGAGGAACGAAGAGCAATGTTCAAAATGTTCTCCATACGGGGTTCACCGCTCTCGGTCTGTTGGATCATGTTGGGCTCTTCCTCAAAGGCAGTCAAGATACGAGGTAATTCGTTCTCAAGATCGGCCAAGGAGTGACAAGCAGTCATAGCACCTGTACGCACGGGCTCTTCTTCAGTCTTGTTGAGCAAGAAAGTCAAGTCAGAGAAGGAGGCAATACGCTTTCCGGGATCAATATTGTTTACAGCGGTCTGGAGCAAGAACTTCCAGGCGACAACATAGGGCTTACGTTCCAAGTTGTAGGCGACATCCAAAATCTTGTAAGCATGGTAAGAACGACGACAGTAGACTTCGATGGCAGCCAAGGCGATATAAGGATCGTCGTGGTAGAAGAAGGGAGGCAAGACATCAAATACGTTGAACTTGGTGTCAATGAGATCCTTGATGGCGTCGTAACTGGGGGTACGATATTCGGTACCACCACCATAAACGGACTCGGTCACAGAGCTCTTGAGAATCTGGTACATTTGAGATTGACGTTCCTCTACAGAGGGGAGTTGGCAGAGAATGAGCAACTCACGGGCCTTGAGGGTCACCTTTTGAGTGGCACGACTGTCAATTTCAGAAAGACGCTTCAAGATGGGCATAAAGAACTTGTCGAGGACAGCACCGTTGGCGACGGGACTGATCAAGTCAAGCAACAAGAGGGCAAGGTTGTTCTTGGTGTTCACCTTGGAATGAGACAAGACAATGGCCAAGGCCTTTTCGAGATCATCTTTGTGTTGTTCACGAAGAGACAAAATCACTTCTTCTTCGCGTTGTTGTCCGCTGAACAAGATTTCGACATCGTAGTAGCTTTCGAGCAATTGCACGTATACACCGTATTCGTGTTCCTTCAATCCGTGTCTGAAACGTTCAAAGATGTTGGTGAGGGGGGCCAAGGCAGTCTTGAAGGAGGTGGCTTCCGATTGGAGCTTGATGTTCTCGCGTGCGAAATCTTCTACAAGCTTTTCGAATTCTTGGGCGGGGAAGGGGCGCTTGGCAGCGTTGGCTTCGTCAAATAAGGCGTGTAAGCTAGCTTCCAAACGGAGAGGGATACGACCGCCAAGAGCAGAGAAGACAGAGTTCATTTCAGAGTAAGGCAACTCGGGGTTGTTCAAGACATCGGTCAAATCCTTGACCACAGCTTGGACAGGGGCTTGGTTGTCATAACCTTGGTAGATATTTTGCAAGATACCTTGGATGGCGTGCAAACGTTGGATGGGCTTATCACCAGTCAAATAGGGTGGACCGAATGCAGGTACAGAGCCGGTGAAGGGCAAGGCGTGCTTGACACGGCTGGGATCGTCCAAAGACAAGATACCGATGATATCACCGGCTTCCAAAGTAGCACCGGCTTGCTTGATGAATTGAACATGACCATCTTCAGTGGCAATCAAAGGCATGTACATCTTCATGACCTATTCGCGAACATTTGGATTAATATTGTTTCTCTCTCGCTCTCTTTCCTTTCTTTACCTCAATTTCAGCATAGGCTTCACCTGCTTTGACATGATCACCGTTTTCCAAAAGCAAGTTGACAAGCTTACCAGGAGAAGGAGATCTCAATTGAGTAGGGTCGCTTTCCTTTTCCAAAAGACAAGTCTTACCATCCACCATCATACGAGTGGCTTGGACTTCATCACGAGAATAAGTAGTGTGAGACTTGCCGTCCAAGGAGATCAAAAGACCACCGTCCGAAAGATCGCGTACACCGACTTCGGTCTTGGATCCATTGAGATAAAGGGTGTAAATGCTAGGAGCAGAACGAGTGACTGTAAAGTTATAACGAACGTCTTCATAAATGAATTCGACGCTAAAGACTGTCTTGAGCGATCCCTTGCTGGGAACCTGACCCTTTTCGAGCGATTGTTGATATTGTTGGAAACAGATTTGAGAGGTGCTGTGAGCCTTGGTGACGGCACCACACAAGATGGCCAACATTGTATCAGGACGTTCAGCGGTGAGCTTCTTGGAAATCAACATATCCAACCAACCGGTGTTGATGGTGTTTTCTTCGAAATCGGGAGTTTCCAAAAGACGGATGATGTATTCGACAGTGGTTCTAAAGTCACCACGAATAGAGAGTTCCTTGAGAGCAATCACCATGTTCTTACGAGCCTGTTGACGGTTTTCACCGTAGGCAAAGATGTGACCGAATTGAGAATCAGCATATTCGTGTAAGCCACCTGCAGAGACGACAGAAAAGTAACCCCAGACATTGGTGCTTGATCGGAAATTGAGTTCTTGCATCATACCAGATGAGGGCTTGAATCCAGCATCGGGGTTTTCGGCCGTGATACGGACAGCGATGACATGACCCTTGGGGGTAGGTCGACGATGGCTAGTCAAAGAAGTGGGATGTTCGAAGCTAAAGTCAATATCGGAGGCACTGTTGGGTTGAACACCATAGAGTACACGAATATCACGAATACGATGAAGAGGAATACCCATGGCGATTTGGAGTTGAGCAGCAGGCAAGTTGACACCAGAGACCATTTCAGTGGTAGGATGCTCCACTTGAAGTCTAGGGTTCAATTCCAAAAAGTAAAATTGGTCGTCATGGTGACTGTAGAGATATTCAACTGTACCAGCCGAGACATAGCCTACAAGCTTACCCAATCGAACAGCTGCCTTTTCCATCTGTTCAAAAATATCAGGCTTAGCAATAGTCACAGGTGCTTCTTCAATAATCTTTTGATGACGACGTTGAACTGAACAATCACGACCAAACAAACTGATTGCATTTCCGTACTGATCGGCCAAGAGTTGGACTTCCAAGTGACGAGCATTTCCGGCCAACTTCATGATAAAGATGGGAGAACCAGGGATTTCTCCTTGGACTTGAGAGAAAAGTTGGGCAAAGTTTGAGCCATCCTTGACCATACGGATACCTTTACCTCCACCACCTTCAGAAGCCTTGATCATGACTGGGAAACCAATTTTTTCGGCAGAAGCTAAACCTTCTTCGGCCGTTTTGACACAAGCAGAAGCATAAGCAGCGTCAGGTACAATCACGTGCCCTTCCTTATCCATTTCGGTATCAGTTACACCATCACCACTCCAACCCATTGTGGGTACTTGAGCACTTTGAGCGACAATAGTAGATGAAATTTTATCACCCAAAGATCTCATGGCTGAAGCAGGAGGACCAATAAAGACACATCTGTGTTTTGATTTCGCGAGCATTTCAGGTAAACGAGGATTTTCAGAAGCATGTCCCCTAATAAAAATATGAATATTTTTTTTTAAAAAAAAAAAAAAAAAATAGAAATCTACTTACCAACCAGCCCAAACAGCATGTACACCTGTTCTTTCAGCAACATCGACAATCAACTCCACATTAGCATAGTTGTTGTTATTGGTACCACCAGGTACTTCAACATAATTATCAGCCATACGAATATATTCTGCATTGGCCTTCAAATCCTCGGGAGTTGCCATCACTGTAAATTCAATGGCGCGTTCATTACCAAAGGTTTCATAAGCCCATTTGCGGACAGAACGGATTTCTTTCATAGCAGCCATACCGTTGTTGGCAATCAATACCTTGGAGATTACTGTGTGACCTTCGTGAGCCTCAACAAAATCTCTGACAGGACCCTGAGGAGCGGTCTCAAGTGAGTTACCACCTATGATAATAATATTTAGTAAATGACTCTTATCTATTTATTTGTTTACCTAAAAAATGACTCGGTAAAGTGTTTGAATCAACCATTATGTTTCTTGTATATAAAAATTATTAAAAAAAAAAGATGTAATATTTCCCGAAGCCCAAAAGAATTAAAAAAAAATAAGAATAAATAAATACAAGGATTTCCTTTTTTTTTTTTTTTTTTCCTTTTTCACAAAAAAAAAAAAAAAAAAAAAAAAGAAGAGAAAAAGAGAGAAAAGGGCTTCAAAAGCAAGAAAAGATAAATCGACACAAACTCCGAGTTTGGGTTAACCCCACTAGAACTCTCTTTTGGACCCTTGAGCATCTCTCTCATGGATCATTGACCCAATCAAAAGCATGTCTGTGGCGAGTAACCCCAACAAGCATATAAAAATAAAGACAGTCAAACGCACTAGCCACAATCGATTTAAATTAAAAAAAAGAAAAGCTCAACAACAATTGGGGGAGGGAGAAAATTTTTACCCTGTTGATTTGGTTGGGTACATTTCTGTTTTATATGGGGAAAAGATTTGAATAAAATGGGGAAACTTTTATTTATGTCTCTCTCAACCAAGAGTTTTGTATGTTTGAAGTAAGAAAAAAAGAGTTCAATAACATTTTTTTTTTCTTTTTTTTTTTTTGAAAAAAAAAAAAAAAAAAACTCTCTTGAGTGATATTTATTTTGAGACACAATGAAACCAATTTCACGCTTAGACCTCCATATTGTTGTCAAATATTTAAATTCAAGTTTTCTTTAAGCCATTAAACGTATATTTCTCTTATAAATAAAGATAAAAAAAAATCTTGTCGTTTTCTCTCTTCAATCATATACTCCCTTTGTTAACAGCAATATCTATTTACAGTAATAACAATAATAATAAAAAAAGGGGGGGGGGCTTGATTAGGAACAAGAGAAAATAGAAACAAATTCTTATTTTTACTATTTACACATACGGATTAGTGTAACATTACCAAAGTGTTGTTGATTAATTTCAGTTATGTTGATATAAGAAGAATTACATTTGAAACTGTAAAAAAAAAAAAAAAAAAAAAAAAAAAAAAATGCAGTGCAACTTTAATGAATTATTCCCCAATCCAAGGGAGGGGGGGGGAATAACTTTAAGCCCCATTAATAGTTTGACGCAACCTAATTATTTATGGATAATATAAAAGCTTGGCACGAACTGTTTGTTTATAGTCATGATAAATAACAGTGTTATAGATCATTGCATAAAATTATTCTAGTATAATTATTCATGCAAAAGGAAAGTTTTGACTGCATTTAATTTTATTTTTTTTTTTATTTATTTTTTTTTTGCATAAGAAATATGTGCCAAGATACAATTGGATACAAGTCTTTACAAAGAGAGTGTCGATCTTGGGTATGACAAATCCACCAGACAGGAAAGCATATCACGTGTAAAAGAAAGAAAAAGAAGGAAAACAAAAAAAAAAAATTTTATTATTGTTATTGCTTCTTGACATCAGTTGGAGTCTTTGGAGAATCAAGAAAACCATTTTCAGACAATGGAGATATTATAGAACTTAATAAGGGGCAAGGGTTATTATCATTTTCTTGGGTATCGTAAGAAGGTAAAGAAGCCAAACTTTGAGCTAACAATTGATCGTTTACATTTAAAAGAGATTGAAGATAATCATGTGAAGGTTCTTTATCTGAAGAAGCAGTAATATTTTCCAATTTATCATCTCTCATCCAACCAATTCCTGCTCCACTATTTTTTTTTTTTTTCTTTTTTAAAAAAATTTTTTTTTTTTTAATTTTTTTTTTTTTTTTTTTTACCTTTCTTCCCATTCTTCTCCCATTTTAAGCATCACTAACTCAAGACTTTCTCTTTGTTTTTCCAATGCTTCCAACTTCTCTGTATATTTTATAGTATTATTCTCTTCCATATTTCTTTTTTTTATTTTTTAAAAAAAAAAAATAAAATAAAAAAAAATTGTAATAAGAAAAGGAGAAAAATATATAAAAAAATTATTTTAATTTTATTCAGAAGTTGAAAGAAGGGTCTTTAAAAATCCACAGCGACGTTCAAGCATATCCAAAAAATCACACATTTGATCACGGTTCATTTGCATCAAGAGTGAAACAAATTTGGTGTCTTCACTTTCCATTCCTTGTTCTTCTTCTTCTTGTGCCCAATCACGACGACGACGTTGAATTGTTGTCTTTCGCATCTCTGCCGGACGATCACGATGATGAAGTTTAGCATAAAGACCACACGCGTTACAAACTGGTTCACCTCTCTCGTTCTTGCGCCAAAGTGGTGTTTGGGTCTGATGACAGTTGGCACATTCTTGATTTTCATTCTCAACTACCGCAACAGGTTCGCTGATCGTTGGCTTGACCACACAATAAGGGTGATGAGTATTAGGCCGGACAATGTGTTGCTTGTTGCGCACATGCAGAGGACGATGGTGGTTGTATTGTTTATAATAGAGTCCGCAGGCATTACACAACGAGTGCTTTCGATCGGGTGTTCTTCGCCAAAGTGGGGTCTTGGTCACCTTACAATTAAAACATTCCAGTAAACGCGAGGGGCGATTGTTCTTGGGGTTGTTGAGCTTGATAGAAAGCGTAGATTGTCCTTGTAATTGGTTCTTCTTTGTGCGAGGCTTGACAGGTTCTAGTGTGGCTGTAGAGAGCGTTGGGCTTACAGGAGCTGGAGTAGGTTGGATAATAAAGGGGTCAAACTGAAATGAACTGTCAGTTGACAGGAATTCATCGAGAAAGCCATCTTGAAGTAAAGTAGTGGGTGGACTACCAAGAGATTCAGAGGCAGATGATTCAGGTGAAGAAATGGGGGAGTACGAGCTCAGGAGTTGGTCCAGAGAAGCATCCTTGAAGAGATCAGCAAAGAGAGCAGGGTCTTCTTGAGAGAAAGTGTCTTGATAGTTAAAGGGTTCCATAATAGTAGCAGCAGTGTTTGTGTTTTCAATAGTATTCATGTTCATTGTATGTATCTGGTTCAATCTACGTCGTTTCCTACGTGTTTTCCGTTGTACATATAAAAGTAGGCCATTTTTTTTAACTTTTTTTTTTTTTTTTTTAACTTTTAATCGATTTAAGATTCTTTTTTTTTTTTTTTTTTTTATAAATTAATTAATGAGAGAGGAATTAAAAGGTGGTAGCGTACATCTTGAATAGTACACTAGCAGGAGAATATAATAGTAATAAAAGAGAAGGGTTTCAGGAAGTAAATATATTTAAAATATAGTTTAAAAAAAAAGAAGAGGTGAGTGGGTTTTCTGTTAAGAAAAAAAAAAAAAGAAGGGAATTCTTTGTGAAAGAACAAGAAAAGAGAAAAAATTTTAGTGTCAATTTATGTCTTTTTTTTTTTTTCATGGCTTGGCGCTGGCTCAAACTAATAATAAACTGCGCTTTATTTACGTTACACATTTTGAAACCTTGTGATAAATAATCTCAAGGGACTCGACCCATTTATGAGAAAACTATTGGCACTAGTACCTCTTTCGATCACTTAATAGGCCGTGACATCATCTTGCTTTCAAACAAGTCTCGGTTTACTCCAAATAGAGCAACCTTACGTTTTTTTTTTTTTTTGAACTGATCGTGTCCTTATTAGTCATTTTCTTATCGGACCAATCAAAGCTCATTTGGTTCGAGCTGCGTTAACAATTACAAAAAAAAAAAAAGGTGCGCGCACATACAACATCATCAAACAGGTTAAAAATGATTTTAAAAAACGGTAAAGAAAAAAAAAAAAAAAAAAAAAAACAAGCTTTTATAGTTTAATAGGTAAACATCAATATCGATTTTGGGGGATGAAAAATCTATTCTCTTTTATATGAAAAAATTAAGATCAAGAATACAAGATTTTGATAATCTTTTTTTTTGATTATCAAAGATCCTGGAGCTGTATTTGTAGCTCAGAATTTAGAATGAGAGCACGCAGGACAAATATGATTGTGCAACCTTTTTGTGAATGTAAGGGTAGGCTCTTGTGCTTTTTTTTTTTTTTTTTTTTTTTTTTTTTTTTTTTTTTTCGTTCAAGAGAATAAAGAACTCTTTGAATAATTTTGCTTTGTACGATACTGAATGAAAAAAATAAAAAAAAAAATGCTTCAAAAATATGAGACAATGTGGCACAAGTGATGTAGGTGTTCATATTCGTGCAGCCCAAAGATGGGATAAGCGTTATTATGAAGATCCTGAAAGCATTATCGAGAAAAAGAAAAAAAAAATCTAGTTGACGTCGTATTCTCGGGGAGGAATACAAGCAATTTCTTTTAAATTACATTGATGAAACAGTAGAGACTAAAAAAAAATCTCGACGAGTGCTGTGAAAATAGAAAAAAAAAAATTAAGCAAAGGTAATGGATAAAGATAGAAGTGTAGCTTCAAAGGTTTTGTTATAAATCTTTGTATAAATATCGCAACAACAGGAGCTCGAAAGAATCCATCATAAAAATATTTGGTTTATAAGCCATCGGTTCGTTTTTGATTCATTCGAACCTTTTTCACATCTCAATGCAGTATAATGCGTTTGACAGCTCACAGCTGACAAACGCATTTTCCTATTCATCGGTTTCACCAATGTGTCGATAAAACATTGCTGTTCTAAAATCCATAAAAGGGTACTCATTCTTTTGGCCTGATTAATTTTTTCGTCACTTATTCTCATTGTCTTACTGTGCTTAATGCAATGAGTACCATTTAAAGACATTATGGCATCATTGCTTTTCTTTTTCTTTTCTTTTTCCCCCCCCCCAAAAACATGTGGTGTTTATTGCAAAAACTAAGAAAATGGGAATAGTTGGTGGAATTAGTAGTCAATGATAAAGAAATATCTATGCGAAAAAATTGGAGAGGTTCAAACCACAAAGTCAAGCACATGGGCAATTTGTATAGCAATTAATTCGTTGGCAGTTACAATGGATGGTATCAGAGGATCGTCAAGACTGCTGAGATGTAGCTCTGGCTTATTCAAGTCTCTTTTGTTCGTTTTCATCGGACAGTCGTGGTATTTTGACACTTCAGCACGAGTGAAAGCCAGGGTCGTTCGAATAAGAGATAATTGTGTCTCTCAACACGTCAAGACCAAAAGCCTCGCATGATACCTTTATTTTGCTGAAAAGTAGAAAAAGAATTCCTAATAGTATATCGTTTTAAAGCTCTCAATTGTCTATCGTTAGCGGATATAAATCCTCATGTCTTTTTCTTCTCATAAGTCCCTCTTTCCTCTATTCTTTTTTTTCATAGTGTGTACAGTGCTGATACTTAAACCTATCATACCTGAAATCTCAGTAGTTGTTTTTCAGACCTGAGAAAGCCAATAAACATCAACTTGGGTAAAATCACTGTGAGTTGTGCATGGTCCACACTTTTGGCTTTCAGATGATGTATTGTTTATTATAGATTGGCAAATGAAATGTTAAAAAAAAAAGTATGCAATATTTAAATGAAAATTTATTTTTGAAATACTCCTTGGTGTGATTGCGGTGAGGGAGCTTTTCAAAGGTTTTGATAATATCATTACATAAACAAACTATTTACAAACAAAAATACCCAACTTTTTAATAACTAAAAAATCGGGGTAAGCTATTTATATGCAAAACTTGTTACAAGAAAACTCAAACTTATTAAACAAGAGTTGCTTTACAACTGACCTAATGACATTTTGAATAGTTACGTGAGGTATGTTGTTAATCACAAATAATGAGCCTGGCTAAAATGACATGGCTGATACTATAAAAAACTGGGCAATATTTCCAAAAAAAAAAAAAAAAAAAAAAAAAAAAAAAAAAAAAAAACAAAACAAATATTCATACTTTTTTATGACCTTGATTTTTTTTTTTTTTTTTACTAAATACTGTCCATTTTTACATAGGATGAACGTATTCCCTCAATCTAACGGTCGTACCAGAACGGCCAAAGTTGAATAAAAATAACAAGTTGTGGGGCCCAATTCTTGAATTCTTGTTTTCAAATATCATGGTTATCATCCAAAGGTAAAGCAAGTGCTTTTAATAATAAAAAAGATTCGTACTTAGACTATATTGCTATAGTGGAGATACCGTCTTTGCAGTAAAGCTAATCTATTGACCACTCGCTTAAAATCGCCAAAGAAATTCATAACAAACCTTGTTTGCCAAATGATCAGAGCCCAAATGCACCAAAACGAAGCGAAAGAATTTTCCTCAAGGCCTCATTTTATATAAATGAATGGATAATGAAGTGGTGATGATCATAAGAATATTATTAAAGGAGTGCTTTAAAATGAATGTGAATTATAATGTTTATTGGGTCAAATAATCACCATGTTATTTCAACCTTATATGTTCTTGTTTAGTACTTTAAAAACATCATTCCTCTAGTTACAATTATGAGTTTTTATAAAAAAAAAAAAATTGACTCAACTATTGGTATTCATAAATAGGGAAAGGTCAATGCTACAGGATTTTACCCTAAAATTAGACGATGTTAATTTTTTTCTAGACGAATCAAAATTAATTTTTAGATGATTTATTTATCTTTTTAAGCCGAGACTCAAAAAAGATCCTAGATAAATTAGTATTAGTTTTAAGACATGTTTGGTTCGTTAGATATCTTACCTGAATAAAATAGCCTGGTCATTATCAAGCGGAATGTTTCTTTTTCTTGTTTTTTGATGATGCAGCATTGTTTCGTCTCTTGAAACCCGATTGTGATGAAGTGGGCATGGCTTGACGACTGAGGCAAATGGGACGGCTTCCAGTTGTACGTAACTCTTTCAATATTTTTCTAAAGTTGCAAACAGCAGCAAGATCCCTATTCCATAACTTTGCTGGCGAATGATTATCACATTTTAAGAGTCCATTGCAGGTAACAGTTGGATTTTTTTTTCTCTTCTGTATGGTCTTGGATTGGCAACAGTACAGAATTTTTTCAACGCCCCTTCGCAGTCTGGACAAACAGACGATGTTTTGAGCTCGTTAATTAGGTACAAGTCAAAGCCATTCTTCTTCAGCATTCGGATCATCCCCTTATTTCAGATTGGTTCATGGTACTTTACAGTTGGTGCTGACCAATCTCCAAGGATCAACACAGAATCTTCTCCAAATTTAGACTTCAAAATTTTAATTAAGCGTTTGTCTTGTTGATCAAAATACACTTTGCGCGAGAAACGCATTTTCCTGAAAGGTAAGTAGTTCAATGATTGCAATTCCAAGTTAATATAACTTTTTAATTCGTCGAATTTTTCTTTGTAATCATCTGGATTATGACCATCTTGACACCAATCCAATGCTTCTTCAGCAAAGAGTAACAGACGATCTATCGTTTTCTGAGAGAGCCGTGCTTGAATATGTTTTTGAGACAGCATTAATAACAAGTAATTAACAAACAATTGTATTTCAAAATCTTTCTGATTTTCAATCGACATTTGAGGATAGAAGCCGGTGTAGCGTATAATAAATAAACAACCCCAATAGAGATTGCATCCCGTTTTCAAACGAAAATCATTACTCATCCCCGAATAGAGCGTGGGTGGTATCATCGTCCTTGTTTCATTTCCGTAATAGTCATACAGTAAGTCTTCATGATCAACTCTTGCTTTAATGTAATCGAGAAATGTTGAGAGCTTTACGCTTGATGATTTTTGCTTCGAAAGTATGTCTTCTGCTGATTTCACCTGAGATGGTTTTAATTTTTTTTGTAACTTCTTAAAGTACCGTGTAAGCTTGGATCTAGTACTCTGTGTAAATCTGAACAGTTTTTTTGTTATCGATGGTACTATCCTCCTTCATGCAGTAGAGTAAGTCTCTTCTATTCGGATCTATGAGTACACATTTTCCTTGTAACTCCGCGTGTTGCGAGCGGTTCAAGGTTTCGACATGCTTCACTTGATCTTCATCTTCATCCATTTTTTTTATTTTACTTTTGAGCTACTTTCCCCAGGTTGTTTGCGAGACGTTGAAAAATTTTGCTTGATCACAGATACACCTATTCCATCTGTTTCGATAGCACCTTCAAACTTCAAAGATTTCTGTTTCCCTTGATCCCACATTGCTTTTGAATTCAGACGAGCGACTTGGTTCCAAACGGCTTGCTTTTCTTCTTTCATGTTTGTTTTTTTTAATATATGATAGTTTACTATCTTTGCATCTATAGTCATACATGCAGGAACAAAAGAACTTCTCAAGGGGAAACAATGGAAACCCTTTAGATCGCATGCTTGACAAAGTTGAGCCAATCTATAGAATGCTTTAAAATGTTTTTGAGGATTTGCTTTAACGTCATAATAGATAGATGGTTTCTGAAAGTTGTATTCTGCTGGATACATTGAGATAAAACTTTTGATATCATTTACACTTTCCAAGTTCAACATACTGGTAGCCGTAGGTATTTTTTTTTTTTTTTTTTTGAATTTGATATTGTTGCATAGTTGAGTGATATTTCTCGATCATATCGCGGATGTCTTCTTCGGAATATCTTTCACTTGCCATTCTAGTACGGATATCAGAGATTTTTTCTTTCAACTTACAAGCACAGTTTAGATACATTCGTAATCTATTTTTTCTCTTTTCCGTAGTATATAAGATTTATTGTCATCTTAAGGGCCTTTCACCATCTTGGACAAATACTCGGCATTAGCAAAAACATCTGAATTTTATTTTGAACTCGTCCAAAAACTAACACTAATTTATCTAGGATCTTTTTTGAGTCTCGGCTTAAAAAGGTAAGTAAATCATCTAAAAATTAATTTGATTCGTCTAGAAAAAAATTAACATCATCTAATTTTAGGGTAAAATCCTGTATTTATTAGAGGGTTCATTCGCCCTTTGAAAACCAGAACAACCACTTTTTAATAGTCACTTTTTTTTTTTTTTTTTTTTTTTTTTTTTCTTCTTTACTCTTTTATTCATAATGTCTCGCGGTGGTGGTCGTGGAGGAGGTTTCGGACGTGGAGGAGGAGGAGGAGCCCAAAGTGGTGCGATGCAACTTGTATCTTTTGATCTCTTGAAAGATTTAAATGCAGGAAGTTTATTTAATGTCAATACAGCTTTATTTCCAGTAAGAATCTCCACTATATATATATATAAACATTGTTAATCTTTTTTTTTTAAAAAAAAAAACAACCTGTATAGCCTATGGATGTACCTATTCCTCGTAAACCAACCCCGAGTGAATCACAATATTGGAAATTACAAAAAAAATCTTTAGACACAGGAAAAAGTTCCTCCTTTCATTTGACAGCTCCGGCTCCAGAACCAGATATAAAAAGATATTCCGATAGATATAAAGTACAAGAAAAAAAGAAAAGTTTGAAAGAAGTCAAGACAAGTAAGTTTTTTTTTTCTTTTTTTTTTTTTTTTTTTTTTTTTTTCTTTTTTTTGATTCGTGAAACAACACGTATTAATCTTTAAAAAAAAAGTCTTGGATTTTTTTCCTGAAGAAATTCAAAATATTTTAGAACCAAAGAAAGCTAAAAAGAGTAAGTTTTTGAAGGGTTTTTAAAACACGCAGAGAAATTAATCTAGTATCTATAGAGAGAAAGGTCATGTCTGCTCAAGATGAATATGCACAATTGGAAGCAATTCTTAACGGAGAAGGTGAGGATGGAAATGATGATGATGAGGATGATGATGAAAAGAAAGAGGGTGGAGAAGAAGAAGGCGAAATGGAAGAAGAATATGAAGATGAAGAAGAGTTGTTTGATGATAACGATTATGCTCAAAATTACTTTGATAACGGTGAAAATGATGGAGATGATGATGATGATGAAGGAGCAGGCGATTATTATTAGTTTTTTTTTTTTTTTTTTTTTTTTTTTTGAAAAATTAAAATGCGTGTACATATAAAATCTTCAACATGTTGCTAAGGAATTAGATATTGACGCGTTATTCCTTTCAACTTGTACTAATAATAATAATAAAAAAAAAGGCCATATCTTTGAAGCATATGCTTTACTAATTACAGTATTTTGTGCTTAAAAACATATAAAAATTGGAGGGGATGAATCTAGATTTGCATTTCAAGACACTAAGAAGCTAAAAAGTAAAGCTCTTAATAATATGCTAACATTGTTACAAACAATTGATAGTGTTCATGCATGTGACTGTGACAATTGGTTGGAGAAAAAAAAAAAAAAAAAAAAAAAAAAAAAAAAAAAAAAAAAAAAAAAAAAAAAAAAAAACACAAAGAATTGTCTAATGAGAAAATAGAGATCTAATGGAACTTGTGATGACTCAATTGCAAGAAAAACAAGCCGAGCTTGGCACACACTATGCCTACTTGGGGAAAGGATTTGAAAAGACGATCCGACCATGGGCCCTTGTGTTTTGTAAAGACATGGAACCTTTAGAAACGGCACTACATCAAACAGAAGCGGAGCAAAGGATGTGGCTGGACATGATACGTATTTGGTAAGACTTCATTTGTTTCTTTTCCTCTAAAAAAAACATTAGCCGAGTTGAAACGGCACATCAACTTCGAGCTGTTTTGTGCGGAATTCATATCCAACCTAAAGATGAAGCAGAGCATGTTGATATCCTGAGATGGATAGAAAAAGAAAAGAATGGTCAACCACCGAGCGTGATTGTGGTTGCGGATATGTTTGATTTCTTGCTTAGGAATACTGGAAATACTGAGAGCCTACGTTACCTTACAATCAAGTAAAGACGAGGGCCAGTCCATTGTGCGACACTAACCTTAATTTTAGTTTCAACGAATTAAGTCATTTATTACTGAATTTAGTTGAAACATGCGCCTTTTTAAGTAAACGAAACCAAAGGAGGTGGGAGGAAAATTTAGGGGATCGAATAGATATGCCAACACAGCTTGTAATAACTGATCAAGGAAGAATACCAAAAGAAAAGGATGTAACGGAAGCTAATGAAGTAGTCTTTACAAGAAAGATAAATCGTATAATAATGTATTACATTAAAAGCATACTTTAAAAAAGGAAAGGTACGGCGTTTAAATGAAGAACCAATAAAAAAAGAAAGCTCGCAAAAGATGATCTTGTTGGATTGACGAACTGTGACATGTAAGCAGTCCTTGGCTGTCGGGTGCACCACCGTAAAAATTTTTCCTTTCGAAAATTAATTTAAATACAACACAACCTTCGCATCTTTCTTTTACTTTTACTCCTTTTCTCTTTGTAAATATTCACTTTATTTAACTTCCTTTGTACATTTATAATGGATTCCAATCACTTTTTAAACTTTGATACCTTGGATGACTGGTTAGAAGATGATCTTCGTGAGTCTGGTCTGTTAACGTCAGATTCACCTGCAGACAACAAGCTTCCTACTCCTACTCAAATACTCATGGCCTCTCCTCCCATCTCTGAATGTACTCCTCGTATGGAACACCTCTCTGATGCCTCCACTCCTCTTATCAAATACGAACCACTTTCACCTATGGACACTCCCAAAGTGATGCCGAAAGAAGACTTGTCTCCTGCCACTGCCCATCTTCAACCTTTCATCAATGCCCTTGCCATGCTCGGTACAATGCAACCCTCGACGAACGAAAACAACAAACGCGAAAGATCAGAAAGCCTGGACCCAACACTCAGTCATGAAGATCTAATTATATTGAAACGACAACGAAATACAGACGCAGCCAGAAGATCTCGTCAACGTAAAGCAATGAGAATGGATGCATTAGAAAAGAAGGTAGCAGAACTCGAAACAGCCAACGAAAGGTTACGGTTACGTGCTGCTATTGCCGAAAGTGAAAAAGCAAATATTCAAGCAAAAGAGAAGAGAAGCAAGGTTCGAATTTTGGAATTAGAACAACAACTCGCCGATGCACACCGAATTCTATTGCAGACCAACTTTAAAGAAATTACAGCATAATGGACCACCCTCCACCCTTTTTTATTATTTATTGTTCTTTTTTGAACACCCCCTTCCCCATACACTTTTATTTTTTTGAACAATTTTTCAATTTTTTGGTATTGCTTATTTGCGAAAATGACAATACTTTAAAGCGATAAAATTTTATTCTACAAATCTAAAAGGGGAGATGATTTAATCATCTTTTCTTTTATCCTCTTCAAAGCGTTGTCCATGTCTTGATAGTGTCGAAAAAATAACTTTTTTTCATGGCTCTTTATAGATTGGTCTTTGCGCTTACATACTCTTGTATCAACGGTTTACTAACTAACTTTTTTAATAAGCACTTTAGGTTTAAGTTTCTTTGTGGTCATTAAGTTTCTTTGGTTGGAAAATAAAAATTAAAGTATCATCTTGTCTATATATCTCGTACTGTTCTAACCTCTTATATTTTCTATTTAGGTATTTTTTTCTTTGAGCACTTTTGGAGCCATGATTACTTTTTAAGGTCAGAAAGAAATTGAAATGCCAAGCGTCCCTGCATCCTTTTAATCACCGTCCTATTGTGAGACAGTCTGTCATTTCGTCATCTTATGCGGAGTTCTCAACAAATAAGTGCCATGAACCATTTTGCGTTTTCAGAAGTAGTGTTATTGCTTGTTACAGGTGTTCCTTTTATTTTTTTTTTTTTTTTTTATTCAAGTGTTTATTCCTAAGTTTTCCCAGAAATTATTCAAATATTGCCTTTCTTTTTTTTCAAAAAATAAGAGGATTGCTAAGCTAAAGAAAGATCCATGTCCTTGATAAAAAAAAAAAAAAAAGCACTTTATGGTGTCAATTGTTTTGGTTTATTAAAGAACAGTGTCAAACTGATTTTTTTTAAATGTAGTGCCATTCTACTTTGAGGATACCAGTGTCAAATTTACCAATCTTTCCGAAAGCACTACAAATAAGAGTTATTAAGATTGAATATGAAAGGCATTTAACTTACGCAGGAGAAAGATCAATATGAGTTTTGTCACAGCTTTCGCAAGCATCCTTGACAGTTACTTTAACACTTTTTCCATTAGCCTTGTTGGTGACCAGCACCTTCTTGCCACAGACACTACTCTTCTTGCTATAGCTTCCATAGAGTTCACCGCTCAAAGCAGCAATCATATCATTGTTATCGTTCCAATCACCACAGGCACCCTGGTTAGGTGTAAAGAATGTAGCCTTTCCATCGTAGCCCTTGGAAGACGACTTTGTCTTTTTGGTCTTTTTGGTCTTCTTTGTCTTCTTTGTCTTCTTGGTAGACTTGTGCTTTTTAGTAGTCTTGTGCTTGGAATCATCATTACAACGAATACTCTTGACTAAACGGAATGGAACGTAGACCTCCTTCTTTTTCTTGTGCGAATACTTTTCAGGATTGTTGTACCAGCTTGCGACCACTGTACATTTCTTACCAGAATGCTTCACACCCTTATTATCCTTGAATGAAACGGAATGTTTGGCAACAAGTTCTATAGTTGTTGTTACATCATTATCGTCTTTCTTTGTTGGTTTGCAATCTCCATCAGTTGAGATTCGACCACGGATTCGAAGATGCGTACTGGAAGCTTTCAACTTGGCTTTTTCAATGGATAATTCACATTTTTTGGCAGAGACAGTGTACAATGTACACAAGACAAGTGTAAAAATACAAATAAAAATGGATTTCATGTCACGTACAGATAAAGAAAAAGAAAAAAAAAAGCGAAAAACATCGACCTTCTTTTATAATCCTGTTGAGCAAGCGGAGAGGACTTTTTTTTTTTTTTCTAATTAGGTTGTACACATGTAAAAAAGCTACTCTTGAACCATGATGAGCCATTACAACGTTTTTTCTTATAAATCTGCATATAAACATATGCTGTTTCATAATATACATACAATGTAAATGATTTCAAAAAGATTGTGATTGCTGTTACTATTACAATTGCATTTCTTGACTATTTGATCATTGTTACTTCGTTCCTTAAATTAAAGGTTGGGTCCATGCAGAATTCTAGTCGTACAAGTCTTATTGGTTTGTAGAAATTTTTTTTTATGGAAATAGCCATTCTGTTTTTAATAATTAAATTCAGTTTCCCAAAAATCTAGACTATACAGTTGTTATACATCAAGTTGATATACTTGAAAAGAAATTCTTTTCAATAGAAAGACGAATAGTCGGATATATTTTTTTTTTTTTTTTTTTTTTTATCCAGGAATTCTCTGCATTGCACAAATAATTACTGTAACAATAATAAAACGCCCGATCGGGTTCTTTTTTAATTAAAAAAAGGGTTATAATGACCTGTCATTAGCCCTTTTTCTTCTTCTTTTTCTTAGTGCAATGGCTTCAAAGAAGACAGAAAAGAAAGATAAATTCATAAATAACACAATAATGAAGGTCTTATCCCGTTTGAGAATTCCTATAAAGCCGCGCAATTGACGGATCGCGTTTTTTTTTTTTTTTCTGGGCACGAAAGCGTGGTCGCGTTACACTATTTGGTGCTTGGAACCTTATGTAGGGACTCAAGCCTGTTGTAACTTGATCCTCAAATTTTGTTTATATTGAAGCGGGTACTATAGAATATTAGGAGCATAAGGAAAGAGTGAAAACAAAGATATTTTGCTTAGAATCCAATTTTTTTTTTATTAGAAGCTTCGAGTCATGTTCTATTTCAGAGAGCAAGTTTCAATTGGAGTATTCATACAAAAAAAAGGGGGGCTTTATTTACAGCTCAAAAGAAGTATACCGTCTTACATTTTAGTGACAAAGTATTATGTGATATTCTATTGAATTATTCGAGGACGTCAAACTTGGCAGGAGGAGGGGGCTCAAAAATGATTGAACGGGAAAGTCAATCAGAAAATCGAATTGTTAAACGCTTCGTGAAATAATAATAATAATAATAATAATAAACTCTTAAAACAACACACGTAGTTGAAAATATGCTCGAACAATAAAATGGAAAGTTGGTGACTTTTACTGAATGCATATAAAAGAAAAAGAAAGAAATTTCTTTATAGTCATAATTGGAAACTACAATTTTCTTCGTGTAATAGTTCTTGTTTTATTGCTCAAAAACAAAAGCAAAAATAACTAGCTTGAAAAAAAAAAAAAAAAATTGAAAAGCACCTTGTTTACATTTATTTTTCCGTTTGACCTTATTTCAAGAAATTGATGCCTAGAGTTAAAACTTTGTTAAACTTCTGAATAGTATATTTGTGTTTAAAAACCAGGTATTGAACGATTTATAGATGCTTTTTTTTTCTTTCAGGCAACTTATAGAAGCACCTTGACTACGAAATCCATGTCCAATTCAACAATTTGAATGTCAAGTATCCTGGGTTGATGAGCTGAACAATCTCCTTTTGTAACTTAATTTAATTCAAGTGACAGAAGGATAGAACTTGTTATTTGAGAATAACGAATGCGATACAAGTTGTCTACATTATTTATTGGATCAATGTGAACATGAAAAATTAAGCATAATCAAAGATGTACTAGGCGTCTTGTTTGTAGTAAAATATTGCGAAAATTAAATGCAAAGATTCGAACGAAAATTTGTCAAAACCGTATAAAGGCATCAAGGATGACTAAACTTTTTACTGATGTTGGTACAATGGGGAAGATACGCATTGAGAAGCAATGAAGATTTGGACATCAAGTCCATATCAAATCAACTACTAAAGAACAAAGAACTTTCTAACATGTACTTCGAAATTGGCATCTTTAAGGGTTTTTGCTCCTAAAAAAATGCTTACACAAGTAAAAAGGGTTATCTTAACGGAGATCAAATAATATAAATGTTCCTCAGATCAACTTTTTATAACAAGATCTCTTTTTTATGTGTAATACACAAAAATCCAACTGTTCTAGAGTCCAAAGGGGATACAGGCTTTTCTCATGATTGAAAAAAAAAATGAGGTGACAAGTTCCATTTCACTAAACCGGCTAAATATTAAGCCCAGTTTCACGGGAAGAAAAAAAAAATGAAGGGATGAGCATCCCTTACATTTGTGTTCTCTCTTAAAGACTTGATATACTTGCTGTAATAGAATCAAGCGGAACCTATCTTGAAAAATTTGTACAAAATGACTCAGCATACTTGCGCGCATAATGTTTCGGGTATTTTTTTTTTTTTTTTTTAAAAGGGGGGAATCAATGTTTTAGAGGATCAAAGTAAGGGTTAAGAAAAAAAAAAAAAAAAAAAAAAAAAAAAAAAAAAAAAAAAAAAACTGCAACTCGAAATAATCGAGTAAATGCAAAGAGAAGAAAAAGACAATCAAACAAGGTTTGTAAAATCCTTTGAGAGCAGCAAAAATAGATTAAGCCCTGGAGTGTAACATTGTATACAAACTTTAAAAATTATTTTTTTCCAATTTTTTTTTTTTTCCCTTTTATTCATCTCTTTTTTTTTTTTTTTCTAAATGTTGTCTGTCATTTTGAATTCCATCACTCGTCCTGATGAGTTGGCTGCTTTATATCAATACAAGTTTGCACCTAAAACAGACGCTCACCTTCGTCTTCAACAAACTTTGGCCAAGGACGCGTCAAAGAAACGTTGTTATGACTTTTTAAATATGGTAACCAAGGGCAATCAAAAAAAAAAAAAAAAAATCATTGAACAAATTTTTAGACATCTAGAAGTTTTGCAGCTGTCATTCAAGAATTGGAGCCTGATGAAGTGAGAGATGCAGTAAGTTTTTTTTTTTTTTTTTTTTTTTTGTAGAACATCTCTCTGACATTATGAAAAAAGATTTGTTTATTCTATCTTGTTTTGCGTGGATTGGATACTATTGAGGATGATATGACATTAAACTTGGACCGAAAGATTGAACTCTTGAGATCTTTTGACAAAATCATTTACCAAAAGGGTTGGACATTTAATGAAAGTAAGTTGAACCTAAAAAGTGACAAGTGTACTTAAAAAAATAGATGGACCTGATGAGAAAGATCGTGAACTATTGGTCCAATTTGATGTTGTAATTGACGAATTCCTTCGCCTTAAGCCTCAATATCAAGAAGTGATTGCTAATATCACCAAGTTAATGGGCAACGGTATGGCAGATTATGCATCGGGTGAACATCGTGAGAATACATCAGTAGCTACCATCAAAGATTTTGATCTTTATTGCCATTATGTTGCGGGTCTTGTTGGTTATGGTCTCTCTGATATTTTCTCTGCATCAGGTTATGAATCCGAAGAAATTGCTAAAGATAAATACATGTCCAACTCAATGGGTCTTTTTTTGCAAAAGACCAATATCATTCGTGATTACAGAGAAGATTTAGATGATAAGCGCCAATTCTGGCCAAGAGAGATCTGGGGAAAATACACTAAAGACTTTAGTGACTTTATAAAGCCAGAAAACAAGTTACAGGTAAAGCAACACGATGATAATAACAAAAGGCGGCAATATTAATAGGGAGGAGTTTTTTTAGGCAAAATATTGCTTAAATGATATGGTTTTGAATGTGTTGAATCATATTCCTGATGTTTTGACTTATCTTTCAAAACTTCAAACACAATCTATATTCATGTTCTGTGCTATTCCTCAAGTGATGGCCATTGCTACGCTTGCACTTGTATTTAATAATTTAGACGTTTATCAGCGCAATATAAAGATCCGCAAAGGAGAGGCCGTTCGACTCATTTTAGACAGCAGAAACATGGACAGCGTCGTAGCTGTCTTTAGAAAATATGTGTTTGAAATCTCAAGGAAAAACGAAGCTTGTGATCCTAATTTCATGGAAATTTCCATGGCAGTCGGACGAGTAAGACAAAGCAATTTTTTTTTTTTTTTTTTTTTAATACTAATATTTAATTAGATTGAACAATGGATCCACGCTAATTACAAACCATCTAATGTAGTCCAAAAGTCGCAGCTCAATGTATTCACTCCTATCGTAGTCGGTCTTATTGGTGTCCTTATCTTTACTTACTTTAAATAATCTAGTCATTAAACGATGCACTGTGCATGGCGGAAATGGATAAAAAGGAAAAACGTGTTTGTGATTTACCCGAATTCATTCTCTCCGCACTTTTCTCACTGTAGAGAAGCCAGGTGACTAAATGCGTCTAGTCCGCTTTTAAGGGAAACCCTGCACAAAGTTTATTGAATTCAAGTACAATAAGGCATAAACCGAACTAAAGCGGGACCATGATTTGTAAGAGAAAGTCCTTGAATCTCTTTACCTAAATTTTCTAATGTTGATTCTTCTAATGTAAGATCCAACCCATAAGGATCAATCGTCATTTCATTATTTGAATCCACAGAATCTAACAAAAAAAAAAAAGAAAAGAAAAAAAAATCTGGTTATTGCGCTTGTCATTCATCATCAGTTTTTTTTTAATTACCATGCATATTTTCTGTTTTCTTGAACGATTCTTGTTTGTCTGACTTTTCGGGCATTTGGATAAAAACCAAAAAAAAAAAAAAAAAAGTGTGCTGTTATTCCTTTTTAATGAGATGCATAAAAATGTCATTGTATTCACAAGCAATAATCCATATTTGGATACTGTGTTACATGTCAATGACATGTCTCTATTATATCGCATTCAAGAGACTTTATACTATTTATTCACTACTGGCAAAAGCAACAAGCCGTCTGGTTAAGAAATGAACAGAACTAGTTTTTCATTGCTCTTTTTTTTTATGATAAAAGGTTTCTTAAGGCATAATATGATCTTGCTTCAAATCTTGTAGAGCATATTATTGAGGGATATTGTTATGACTTGGATTCTCTATTGCTAGTAAGATTTACATTGTACACACAGTATAGTTCCACAACAAGGACGATATATACTCTGATTCATGTTAAAACACGTCGTTGGTACTCAATCACGATTTTTGGGGGACACAGTCTACGTACAAAAGTAATTAGGAACCATCCCAATTAGGAATAATTCGATCGCTCTAATGCTCCGTGGGTTAGTGTTCATTATGAAAATTGTTTAGTTTCCAGAAAGCAACACCCTCTTATGAAAACCTTTTGAGATAAACATTGATCAGCTTCATTAAACCTTCCATGATTAGACTTGTCATGAAAAAAAAAAAGACAACTTTTTTTTTCTCTCTCTCTTTCACTTTAGGTTTGAGTACAAGAAGCGCACTGACTCCAATGCGACCATATTAAAGGAACTAGAGCTTATTTTGAAAATAGAATGATTAAAGGGCTCGATTCTAACAAACGTCAGATGTCATTATAGAACAAGGGAGTTGTTGCCGCATATAAAATGACAGGTGAGATTATTATGTTTGGGATAGCGGAGTTGTTCGAAATTGGTTTATAGAAAAGAACCATGAGGCTCTGTAACAAGCCAAGAAGCTTATTATAGTCTAGTAGATCTGATCAACGTGGGATTGCTTGTGTTCTTTAAGACCTGCAGCATTGTTTTTTAAACTTAGAATCATTGTACTCAGGGACCAATGAAACTATGTCTATTGTTTGTTGTAACACAAAAAATTCATTTCAGGACATGCAAGTAAATGGCAGAAAGAAAGAATTTAAGTCATAAGTCGTTGTAGTATATTTTAATAAAATAATAAAGAAGCAAATGTCATATACGGGAGGGAGAGAGAGAGAGAGAGAGAAGGAGATAAGAGAAGATACATAAAATAAATAAAGCATAAAAACATAAACAATGCTGTAGTGATGATAATTGAAAGTAAAGGAAAGGAAGAGGTATAATAGACTTGCTATTTATATGAAGGAATGAATAATGCCGTTGTTGTTGGGGGGTTTTTTGTGCTTTTTTTTTGTGTTTTTTTGTTTTTAATCCGAATATGAAATATCCGAGCGTGTTGGTTCGAGACTTGGGAAAGAAACATAGTCTTCTTTGAATGATAAAGTTCTTTTTGTTTCACTCCAGTCAATGCTCCAATCCGATGGGGTTGAGGTATTTGAACATGTTCTGACCAGTGAATTGTCTTCGTCTTTACTTTCCATAGAATTCATAGATCCTTTACGTTTCCAGTCACTCCAGAATTGAAACATGATGATTACAAGTCAATAGAAAATGAAAATATTCAGAAAAACGCGGTGATATTTATACCTTTTTCAATTGTGATCACCGACTGAAATCTAGAATCTGGCATATTTTTAGAAAAAAAAAAAAGATAGGCATACGCCTAGATCCGTATTTTTAGAAATCGTGTTTTCATTTTTGAATTGGCTCTCAGTTCTGCCACGTAAATTTGAACGTGAAAAAGGGCTTGCGTCACTAATTATAGAATCAATGAACTTTGTTAAATCACCCGTTTATTTTTAGGTGAGATCTTCCTTCATTTCACAGGCCACTTTTGACAGCCCATGGTACACCTCGTGGGTTCTCCCCTTCAAGGCTCAGCTTATTGTCCCTTTAAGGAGAAGACAGGGTTCACACTTTATTAAAAAAAAAAAAAAATGAAGAAAAAGTGGTCAGACAAAGGTTTGAAAGTAGAGCAACACATAGAAAATACAAAGTTAATCTTTGTAGCCAGTCGAAAATCATCTTTGATATTCGGTGAAACTTTTATTTTGTCCCCAAAATAGCCTATAAAAGGGTTTCTATTGACAACAATAAACACTTACTTGGCACGGCCAAGGAATTAAAAGAAATGAAAAAAAAAAAAAATCGGAATTCTAAAGACTTCTCTCTCCTTTATTTAGTTGGGGGGATTAAATACATCTACATAGCGAGATCGCATTGGCTTCTTTTTGCTTCCTGCACCCGGTCTTTTGCTACCACCTGTCATAGGTGGTGTACTGAATCCTGGAGGCGTTCCATTTGGAGAACCAAAGGGTGAACCCACTGGGGCAGAGTTTACGCGAGGTGGAACACTGCTAGGTTTCGAACCGAGCGAAGGGGGTGGCGATTGAACGGAAGATGGTTGCGGTGTCATAGACTTGGGAGGTGGAGGAGGGGTGGCAGCCACAGGCTGTGTGTCGTTTAGTTTGTTTACCCAACGCTTTTCCTTTTCATCGTAATAGAATGAATTCTCTTGTCCCAAATTTGCTTTCACTGCCTTCTTCTCATCCGCCACAGGTGTTTCCTTTCGAGAGAACATTGAGAAAATACCCCATCCACCGCTCTTTTCTGATTTTCTTTCTTCTTTCTCTGTCTCTTCTTTCTTTTCTTCAATCGGCTTTTCATCTACACCCTTTTTCTTTTGGAAAGACGAGTTTCCGAATCCTAAATCGGCATCATCATCAAGGAACGTGGATGTTTTGGTTTCTTCTGTTTTGTTCTGATATGCAGGTGGTACATTAGCCTCTGATGGTTGATATGCGGTATCGACTGGATTGTAACTGTTGGTAGATACAGGTTCGTAGCCTGTGCTGGTCTCAGGGGTATAGCCTGTATTAGCCTCAGGAGTATAGCCTGTATTAGTTTCAGGAGTATATCCATAGCCATAGCTGTAAGCACCTTGGTCTACTGTATTTGATTGATCCGGGAAATTATAGCTTGGTTCAGTGGCGGCATAATTGGTATCTAAATGGGGAATAGTTAGGTTTCATACGAAACAAAATGAATTATTACCTTGACCATAAGAGTATGTATTTGTGCTTGTTTGATAATGATCGTTATTCATACCATACCCATATCCACCATAAGTACTTGCTTTAAACTTTTCTTCAAGTGCATCAATCAACTTGTCAAAAGTACTCTTATTCAAAAGAGAGGCAACATTGTCACTATAAAAAGGGGGGGGGTGTTAAGTATACATTTACATGCATTTCATAAATCTCGAACCTTGGAGATTCTAAAAGCTGCTGAGAGACGTGCTTAAACTTTTCTATAAAAGGTTGGTGATTGTTAGATCCGATTGTATTGGCAATTGATTCACGATAATGCTGGGATTCTTCTTCGAAGCCCAAATCAGCTAGCCACCATGCATGTACAAATTTGAAGATTTGAACAGAGGCCGCATCACCCTTCACAGCAAAATCGTACAAATCCATA
This sequence comes from Rhizopus stolonifer B9770, assembly GCA_000697035.1. Taxonomy (NCBI): domain Eukaryota; kingdom Fungi; phylum Mucoromycota; class Mucoromycetes; order Mucorales; family Rhizopodaceae; genus Rhizopus; species Rhizopus stolonifer. The sequence goes on from JNDS01004806.1 coordinate 39,729, forward strand.
ATATAAAACAGATCCAGATCGGTGAATGTCACATTGATAATACTAGCGTCCAATCCAGCCAAGACGGAAATTTTGGGCGATAAAAGATAGCTGTATATCCATGCATTTTAGTATACAGTTACACGATTCTCTGTGCCTTACCAAATACGTGATTCATCCTCAAGCTCACATTGTTTCAAAGCATCGCCCAAGCTATGAATCGCTTCTCCATCATGAATAGATGGGTTGGCTAAAGCTAAAGAAAGTGCAAGTTTCCAGTCCGCTAAGGATTCTTTTGTGTATGTGTCTTTATTTGCAAGTTGGGAAACTAAAGAGATGTCAGATATAATCGCACTAGATTGATGAATGTCTCGTTTACCTATATCAGCACCGCTAAATAAGGAATAAAGAATACGCAAAGACTTTTTATCATCAGTAGCTTGAGCTGTTAATTGGCCAGCAGAAGAAAGTGTGTGCTCCATAAATCGATCAACCACACGCTTGTAGAGATCGCCTTGTGTACTCTGACTGATAATCAAGGCATGATCCCACAGATCGTGGTCCATGGCAAAATGGCACGCTCCTTCTCTGTCTCCCTTTAACAGGAAATCTTCCAATTGATCTAATACAGTCGAACCACTTGCTTCCTTTGTAGGACCAAGAAGTTCAATGATAGATTGGTTTACTTGTTCGCTAATAACGCGTCAAAAACACCATCTTCTGTTAAAAAAAGTTTGCTTACCTTTCGCCCAAGGCACCATTTGCTTCAACAAATACTCTCACCACCTTCCACAACAAATATCTACCATCTTCTTTATCCGAAAATTCGTTCAATCTACCATCAATATAAGAAACAAGGGCAGTCTTCTTTTCATCTTGTGTCATGTTGGTATCAAACAAAACAGAATGTCTAAAGCTCTTTAGACTCTCAACCATGCTGGCTCTTTTATCACCCAGAAGGTTCTTTTGAGTTTCTGAGACGGATGAGAAGGTAGCAAAAGGTGTGTTGGTTCCAGAAAAGGGGGTATTGGAGCGAGATAGACCAGCCAAGGGACGGCCACACTCACAGCAAAATTTAGCCTTTGGCTTGTTCTCACCTTCACATTGAGGATCAGGACAGGGTACCAAGGGAACGACGGGGGAACCGACGCGATCAATAAAAGATCCCTTCATTTCAAGCGAACTTCTGGCAGATGCGTGGTCAATCGAAGAGCGACCCAAGGGGGAGAGGATGCGCTCGGGAGGGGCCACGGAACCAAAAGGTGAAGACACTCGATGAGGAGACATGGCTCGTGTGGTGGTGGCTGGTGGTGGCGGCGTGGGAGCATACACATTAGGTGCAAACTGGACTTCCTCAAATTGATTCATCTGGCCAAGTGGCTCATAAGAGTTCAATTGCTCTGGTGTCGAATAGTCTGGGCTCTTGACACGATCGTAAGCACTGATGATATTGGATGGCGCTGTTATCGAATCGTTTTCGGTATAACTGCTCACAGGAGCCAATTGAACTTCTGCAAATTGAGATTCGGATTCCTGCTGGGTGCTGGGCTTTATGAACGGAGCACTATTGAGATCAACAGTCGCGGTGGGTGTTTCAGCTCCAAGCTCATGTTGCTCAGCGTTTGTAGAGTGAACACTGATACCCACACTACTGGAAGAATAGGGCTGCTCTTGGTAGTTAAAGTACTCTACATCCACAGGTGGCTCCTCACTCGCAAAATCCTTTTGTTGGGTTTCTTTTTGGTATTCAGTGCTGTATAAATCAGGAACATAGCTAGGTTGTAAGACTTTTTCATGTCCCGAGTTTTGTTGTGTAGTGTTATCGGCTAAATTCGAAAGTTCATCAGTATTTAAATCAAGCACGGCAGTCGAATTTTGGTCTGAAGAAACATTAAACAGGACGTCACTTGGAGACTCATTGTTGTCTTGTACATTTTCCAAAGATTGTAAGTTCTCAAACAAATCATCCTGCTGATTGAAATTCTTTGCAGCGTACATGTCTGGGTTATAGCTGTCCTTCCTGGGTTGTTCGTAACTTGGTGTCTGATCATCTGCTGGGATAACAGCTGCATGGGTAGTCTCTTGATCAGTCTCTTGCTTGTTTTCCTGGATCGTGTGGTCTGGTTCTTGATTGTTAGCCTGGTTGAATTCAAAAAAGTTTGATTCAAAGACATCTTGCGTTGAAGTAGAGAGCTGTTTGCTGGATTGTTGACCGTTGTCTACCGAGAAAACAGCTGGATCAACAGTTTGTAGGTTGTAATCTTGCTCTTGCTTTTGATGACTGGGTTGTTGGTAGTTTGGAACATTATAGGCATTTTGATCGTAGCTGTCTTGTACAGGAGCATGTTCTTGGTGCTCTTGATTTTGCTGATTAGGTTGATCATACCCTGTAGGATGTGCCGTATATGCGTTTGGGTCGTAATTGTCTTGCTCAGATGTATACTGTTGCTCATATCCTGATTGATGTGCCATGTATGCATTTGGGTCGTAGTTATCCTGTTGAGAAGGATACTGTTGCCCAGGCTGCTCATATCCAGTGGAGTGTGCCATATATGCGTTTGGTTCATAGTTATCCTGAATAGGAACATGTTCTTGCTGCTGTTGATTTTTGTCGTTGGGATGCTCGACAAAAGAGTGGTTGGCGCTGAGATTATAGCTATTTTGAGCAGAATAATCTTGCTGTTGTTGTTGTTCCTGATGCTGCTCTGCTGAGTTAGTAGCATACGTCTTAGGATCGTAGTTATCTTGTGTGGTCTGCTGTTGATTATCTTTAGAGTTGGCAGTATACAAATCAGGGTTGTAGTTGTCTTGAGCAAAAGACGTTTGTTCTTGCTGACCGTTAGCGGCTGAAATAGCTGCAGAATTGACCGTATAGGCGTTGAGATCATAGCTTTCTTGAACAGGTGCGTACTGTGTGCTGTTTTCTGGAACAACTGCAAGGCTGGAAGCATACACACTTGGATCATAGTTCTCTTGCTGCCCGTTACCCGCGGGATTAGCATACGCATCCGTACCATAGCTCTCTTGTCCCAAAGAATATGTCTGTTGTGGTTCGTTGTTAATAGCATAAGCATTAGGATCATAGGCTTGCTGAGTACTCTGATCCTGACTGACATAGGCGTTGGGGTCATAGCCCTCTTGAGTATAATATTGAGGGTCATACTGGTAGTCATATCCATATTGGCTCATGTCATATTCTTGGTTTGTGTTAGGATCATAATAATGGACTTGATTCTGTTCGTCATAATAATAATGTACATTAGGATCAAATTGTTGCCATTGGACATTGGACTGCTCAGTTGTGTACTCCTCTGGCCCTTGCTGATTATAATTTTGGGCTGGCTCATAAGTTTGAGCAAGTGATGCTGACTGGGGTACGTTTTCTTGACTTTTGGTAGGAACATTTGGGCCAAGGTGGTCAAAGAAGGTTTCAGAAGGGGTCTGTTGTTGTTCAAAGAAGTTGGCTGCTGACGCGTTAGGAGGTTGGGTTGAAGAAAAGAAGTCGGCCGAAGCATCGTTGCTTCCAAACAAAACGGAGGCGTCAGCCACATCTTTTGAGGGTGTTTCGTTTGAAGATGGCTGTTGAATTTGGCTGAAAGGGTCGTTCTCTGCGGGCTCTCCAAAAGGAATGGATCCTTTTGTTTCCTCTGATCGAGAAGTCATTTTTTATTTCTAAATTTAATAATAATGCTTTAGTCCTGTACTGTTCATGGCATTAGCTGTTTGAATCTTACAGAGAAGATCTGCTTTTTTTTTTAAGAAAAAAAGTACAACAAAAAAATTGGGCAAAAAAAAAAAGAGGACTCGAAATGATAAAACAGATGCAATGCAATTCGGACATCCAAACATGAATATGAACAAATTGCTTGTGTTTGGAAATGATTGGTAGAAAATGATTGGTTTATCTTGTTTTTTATTGTTGTAGTTCCACAGGTGTAGTGGGAGATCTAGTTTTTTCAGCCAGTGAGGCTGATTTTTGCATTTCCATTCTTTTAGACCTTGGAAGTGGAGGTGCATCCTCTTCGCTTTGTATGTTCCTTAAAAGATCTTCCACTTTGACAACCATGGACTCTGTCCTTGTCTTTCTTCTTTCTCTTACTGACATTCTGCGACTCTTTCTGTTTTGCGCTGTGTTCATCTCTCCTGAACGAAGCTTTTCTAACAGATTATCCATAATATCTTTATCTTCTTGGTTTTCTGCAGGGCCTAGATTTATGTCAGTTTTCTTTCTAGAAAAAAAAATGTACACAAACCATCTTTAATATCCAATCTATTCTTGAGAAGGGCTTTGCGTTGTTCCTGATATTGTTTTGATTTCTCCGCTTGTTCTTTTTTCTTTCTTTGCAACTCAATATCACTCTTGGCTCTCTTCCAACTGGACAAGAAGGTCTGAAAGATACCAAAGAATTCATCAGGCTTCATATTACTTGGGTCTTCTCCAAAGTAGGATACAACGTCCTTGTAAGCAATATCCATCGATGTGTACCTCACTTCAAGCAAATCAAACTTTTCAATGGCTCGATCGCGGAATTTGTTCATGACACTTGCGAAATTGTCGCCTTCTTCTGCCTCATAATCAGGTCCATAATGACATTCGATTTCATGAATAAGTGTTTGAAGACCCACTCTGAGTTCATTATAATCCTTGATGAGATCTTGTATTGTCACTGCATTTACATCTTTTTGTTAAAACCGGGTTTTTTTCTTTTATCTTTTTAAATATACCTCGACACGCTTCACCACAAAGTTCAAGATCCTTTATCAAGTTTTCACTAATTACAGGGAACTTTTCTTCAATCATTGTACACAAAAAGTGGAGTAAAGTTGTATCATTAGTCGACGCTCTTGTGTCAACCAATTTATTGATACTGCCAATACGAATACCAAAGGCGCCACCTTGGAAATTTGTACCGTTTAAAAAGTTCCCTACCATCAAAATGATCTAAAAAAAAAACAATTTGGTTACACTATTTAAGCAAGAAAGGGTGTGTGTCTTACATTTAAAAGATCTATAAACGCTTCAGAATCTTTTAGACTGGTCGAGGCATCCATCACGTTGGTCATATTTCTGCCTAGTTGAGTAATGCGCTCACGGAACGTGGTGACAAACAACATGTGTGTAAGACGTTCTTTGAATCGATCAATAGTCATAATCTACATATCAAATATTAATGCACTTTTTTTTTTTTTTTTTTTTTTTTTTTTTGTACCTCTGCACAAAATGCATCTGATTTTGATAGACATTCCAAGTCTTCTTCTGACGCTGTTTTCATAAACACAGATAATTTACCCATTTCATCATGAGAAGGTGAACTCATCATCAGATTCTTTAATAAAATCTCTGTACAGAAACGTTCATCCACAGCCAAAAGCTTCTTTTTAAATTCTTTAAAAGATAAAGTCTTGTGTTTGGCCAAAATAGCAATATCTAATAATTAAAAAATAAGTTATTTTTCTTGCTTCTTTTCGTCTATCCATACTTTACTTATATTGTATGCCTTTCTCGGGTCAATAATGCAAATTTCTTGTCTTTTCTCTTTCTTGGCCAACTTTTTGGATGCAATCACCTTTTGAGCAAATATCTCTTCCATGCGTTTAAAGATACCCTCAGTATCAAACATATCTTCTAATACATCTTCTTCTAATGTAGCCTTTTTCCATAGAGTTGATTGGATATGATTTGCATTGAGCTTTTGCCATTGTAATTGACGTGTTTTCACGCTGGGCAGATGCTTGATTTGCTTACGAAGAACAAGTGCATTGGGTGCTAAAGGCGGTGGTGGCGCGCTACCAGGGGGAGGAGGGGGAGGTGCGGGCGCATTACTAGGTGGCGGTGGTGGCGGTGGTGGTGGCGGTGGTGGCGGCATTGAGCCTAGCGTGTTTTTGTTTTCTACTAATGGAACGGCTATTTCGCCACTAACAGATGAATTTGAATTTATAGAAGATGGAAGGTAAGGTGTAGATGATATCTTGTCAGAATTAGGGTTATTGGATGTTGTGGGTATATTATGGTGAGTGCTTATATCCGTACTCTCGTTAGCTGTACCAGTTTTTTTTCCAGATAGAGAAATATCCCCTTGATTGATTGTTCTTACTGTCGTGTTTATCTTTACAATTAGGTCTCCTTGTTCAGTAGCTGAGGATACACCAGTTGATTCATTGATATTTTCTTCCTCATTTGTGGCTATACTATTACTTTGTCCAGGAAACGCCGAGCTAGAGCCTAGCGATTGTTCATAATTATTCTCTGATGCATGAAGGTTCTCAACAGACTGGCCCATTAACTTCTTTGACGAGACATCAGTGTCTTTTTCTTCTTTGAACGATTTCCTGTTTCTATTCTCTGATCCATCCTCTTCTCCCATAGACTGACTCTGTTCTGCCCCAGGCTCCTGTATATCAGATGTATTACTATGTACCTGTCTTTTGCGATTATTTGAGCGTCTCACTGAAGAGCCCATTAAAGGCATAGCTCCAGGTAATACAAACTCGCCCAGTCCATTACTTGATCCAAACTGACGTGCCAACTGTGACTTGAAGTCCTCAGATAGGCCTGCTGCAACCGACTTGTATTTGTTTTGATTTGATTCGACGGGTGACTTCTTAGCAAGTATGTCGGATTCCTTTTTATGGTGGCCCTCTAGGCTCTCTTGGGCACGAATCCTACCAAATGCGGTTGCAAGATCCTTACGGGATATGACAACATTTCCCTCCAAATTGGATCCATCCTCATCAATCAGCTTATAAAAGTCATCGAATTGTTTTCCTGCTTGTTCTAGGTTGGCATCATATTCACTTTGTAAATCTCTCAGCTTCTTTTGAAGTGTAGAGATTGTGTGGCGAGACATTCTCAGTAAATCTTCTAATGAAGCTGTCTTTTCTCTGAGCTGAACAACTTCTAATGCATCTACTCTCCTTGCGTTAATTAAAGAAAACTTATACTTGAGCGTATTTCCTTACCGCCCTCGTAAGATAGTTGTGCACGAAGCAAGTCTCGCTCTCTTTCCACTTCAACATAATGAACCTGGAGTTCTTTCAGATCCTCCAAAGTAGTTTTTAACTGATCTTGGTCGGCAAACTTATCAATCAAGTGCTGCACGGTTGTATTGTAGTCTGCAGAAAAATCCCCTGCTAATCCCTTGTGATCTAAAACGACTTGCGCGACTAGATTATCAATGATTTGAAAATATCTTGCTTTTGTGTGTGCTTCTTCGGTGTTAATTAATAAGAGATGCTGAAGACTGCTTAAAAAGAAATCATAGGCTCGTGTCCCTTCCACATCGTTTAATATATACTCAAACACTTCTCGAGGATCATCCTTGTCATTCAGAACATGATCGTGGTACATATCCATCAGTTCCTCATGATCACTTTCTGCTAAAGATCTGAACTCCCTGATTTGACGGTCTACGTGTTCGTCTGAAAGCTCCTTCATTCTGTCCAACACTCGATCTAAGCCTGATGCTGTCATTTGGTTTCTTATGTGTATTCTTATTTCAACATCCTCTACCACATTGATAATAGCATTGACCAGGATAATGTTGTACAACTATCAAGAAAATAAGCGATATACCAAGCAATGTAAAAATCTGGATACTTTACAACGTATTCTGTCAATTGGTTATCAGGCGAGCCGTAGACTGCCATTTTCTTAAAGTCTTCACTTGCACCCACCATGCTACCCATTCTTCCGCGTCCACCCAGAGAACTTTCAAGTTCATTCAACCATGAGTCGAATCTACCCAGGCCTCTTTCATTGTCGCGTAATTTGTCCATTGCTTTTAATACGAGATCTTGTCCTACTGGAATTTCATAATAGCACATAAATACAAGAACTTCACATACAAGTCGACGCGATTGAATTGAAGAGGAGGCGATACAGTTTACAATTTCTTGTACACAATGAGGGTGGTTTAATGCTTCTCTTGCACCTATCTAAATAATAGTAAGTAAATGATAAACAACCGATTTACAATATTACTCTGTTATTTAACAGGGCTTTGAAACACTTCAACAGATCTCCTTCTACAGAAGGGTTGACACCACTTCTAAAAACATAGATGAGTATATATACATATAAAATAAAAAAAAAAAGGGGGGGGGAGGCTTGCCTATTTTTAGTTTTATTCAGCGTTGTCAATAATCCTGTCACCACTTGCAAACCGCTCATATCGATGAATTGACGCACCCAGCTTTTTTTTTAAAAAAAAATGTGAATAATGTTCATTATATCATCTGAATTTACCTTAATGGCATTGTTCTTAGCCCAACTGCAAGATGTGATACTACTTTTGCATTGACCCCTTTAGACGTGTCTGATAATTTCTTTACATAATATTCAGGTCCTTTGCCTTCCTCAATCTTTTTATCTTTTCTAGACGTCGCCTGATGTGTTGTACTCGTTTCAGCTTGAATGTCTTGAGCTACCATAATTCGTTTTTTGTCCACTGGGAAGGAGTTCATGTTTGATCTCGCATTTGTGTCGTGTATGCCTCTTCTGATCTATTTATAAAACACACAAAAATAGTGTCAAAAGGAATTAAAAAAAAAAAAAAAAAAAGGTATTTCTTTTGCGTTTATTGAACATACAAGCATTTTTTCAAAATAGTCTTCTACTTCCGCATCTGTCATCAAATCTACATTATTCAAATCATTGTCTGCACTTTGCATAGACGAAGATTGCGAAGTTCTGAGTGAAGATCCATCTACTTTATGTCCAGCTAAATTAAAAAAAAAAAAAGAGTTCGATTTGAGTTTCATTTTAATAGTTTTGTGTTTACAAGTTAGATAAAAATCCTCAGATGTGTGAGGACTGTTGGGAGAATGAGGGGCGTTGGCGTGATGTTGAACATTGGTTTGAACAACGATCTCGACCTTCTTCTTCCCTTTAGATTTTCCTCGACTAAAGAGGTCCATTTGGAATAGAACAGGACGAAGACTAAAAGAAAAAGTAAGAAGTTTTTGTTCCTTATTTTTTCGAAAGAAAAGCTTCAAAAAAAGGAGGGACCCACACTACAAATAATAAGCGGAGATTGCATTACAGTAACACATCAGTTGTGTTTTCTAAAGTGTAAAGTTGTCCATTTGTCATTTTCTTTTTAATTAATTAGTGTTCATAACGATCAATTATTCTGGGAAAAAAGTAAGGATTGTACTTTAATTCTCTCATCTCTCCGGCTTTCAATGGATACGAATGTTGACACAGTCGTGTTACTGCACTACGCGTGGTAAGGGTCCATACAATACGATGGGGATTTAATTTTAATAAGGAATACTACTAAAAGTTATTAGGGGGTGCCATTTATGATATACTTTTAATTTTTGAGCCTTTGATTGGCTCTGTTTGTGTTACTTTGATCTTTTTAAAATGATGAAAAAAAAGCCTAAAAATGGCACCCTCTATTGTTTGCTCTTAAGTTGATAACCTCCCAAACGCCTCAATTCCTATCAATTTGTGTTGTTTCTTTACAACTTTAATTAAAGCTTTCTTGTCTGAAAATAAAAGTCTCTTCATTTTTGCCCGAGGATTTCTATTGATTTGCTTTTTCTATCAATTGTTTTGAAGCATTTGATCTTTAATTATTACAATCCTCTCCTCTTCAACTCTCTTTCTGCTTTTTTAAGGACGAACAGTACTTGAGTGCTCGACCATTGATTTTGTTTTGTATTTACGATATTTAAATGTATACATTTTAACCAGCGAGAATTTGCTGCACACCTTTATAAGCAAATGAATGTACAATATATAGTAGAAAGAAAGAAAAAAAAGGAAAAAAGAAGAAAAAAAAAAAGGCTTTTTATGTTTTGGGAAATAAACAAACCGTTGTTTCAAAACCGCTTTGTTGTTTTGATCATAAGCCGTAAATAATAAAGCAACGCGGTTCTATGTGTTTCAAAAATTGTCCAAATAAGGTTGTTAGAAAAGTATGGAGCCTCCTTAGCAACGAACAAAAAGATCGCCATAGATACCCATAGCCTTACATAAAGCGAAGTATCTTGAAAAACAATTCGGCATTTGCTCATGCTAATCAAGCTTTCATCTTTTTTGCATAATTTTTCTCACCACTTGCATGTTATGCCCTCTAAACTTTTTTTCTCTCCCCCCACCTCATAATGTGAGCCCTGCTGTTTGACTACAGTCATTTAGAACAAATTATTGTATTCGTATTTGTTCAAAGACAACGTTTTCTTTGCTTTCAAAAAGTATTCTTTTTTTTTTTTTTTTTTTTTCAGCTTTTTTTCAAACAAGACAACACCGTACTCTCATAAGAAAACAACACATCTTTTCTTTTCTACAATCGTTTTAAAAGTTGTACATATTTAAGTGTGTCGAATTTATTTGCTGACAACGTAACCGGTTCCCTTATAACCTTCTGAGGAGATACCACTGATGGGGTTAGAGTTTTGGCTCTTGAGGTATTCGTTGGTAGCTTCTTCCCATTCTTTGTTGATAGTCTTGGGAGTTTCTTGACCTAATTATATATCAGTAACTATTCCATTTATCGTTTCCCTTACCGTTAAGACGGATGGTGTAAAAGAGAGCACCGGAGGCAGCAATAACACCAGCAACACCACCAAGAACCTTGGCACCATGACCAGGCTTGGTAATAGGTTCACGAGGACCGTGAGGACCAAAGGCAATGTAGTCTACCAAATTGTCAATTCCATTCATGAATTCTCATACTCACAAGCTGCCTTCTTTTCTTCAAGAGAAAGAACCTTCCAATCGGCCTTTTGGGCTTCTTCAAGTTGTTTGGCAATTGTGTTTTGTTCAGAGGCAGAAAGGGTCTTCCAACGTGTTTCAATGTTTTGAACAGAGACAGTTGAGGCGTTACGACGACCCATCATGCGGGAAGCACCAGTGGCACGAGCAGCAGTAAGACGGAACATTCTAATTAATTCAAGATGAAGAGAGAGAGAGAGGAAAAAGTAGGCAGCGTTTTTTAAAATTTTTCTTTTTTTTTTTTTTTTTTTTTTTATCTCTACTACACACACAGCCAGGGAGGCTGAGTCAAATACCGGGGCAGATAGGTCCCTTCGCCTTTTAATGTATGATTTTATTTTTCTGACTTCTTTGCTTATTACAAGACCGATATATTACGTCACAAAAGCAACCATCCAATCAAAAATGGAGATTTTTATTAAGAAAATCTTAAAGACGAAGACCAGCAATTTCTCTCATAATGGAAACTTCAGTATCCACCTTTTGTTGTTGAGCAGGTGCTAATTCTTCACCTCTCCTCATCTTGTCTTTCAATTCTCCAATCTGTCTCAGCTTCTTTTCTAAGTTACGAATCTTCTTTTGCTTTTCTTCTTCGGACAAGTTGGATTCAGGCGCAGATTTGGTCAATTCCTTTTTCACTTCCTTTTTAGGACTGCTGTTACCATTCTTTGACTTTGCGCCTACAGGAGCACCCACAACCTTTCTTTGAGTGGTGGGTCCTCTACCGGAACCGTTCAGAGCAGCAGCTCTTTCGGAAAGAGTCATAGGTTGAGCGTTTCCACGGAGATGAGGGGGTCTGTAAGCACCAGTAGGAGCTGTGGTAGATTTAGCAGCACTACCTTTAGAAGGAAGTACTTTGATTGGGGTAGGGGGAGGAGAAATGGATCGAGCAGGATAGAGACTGATGGGTTGAGGACGGTAACTGATCTGGTAGAGTTCTTCAATTTCCTCTTCATAAATCAAACTTCCAGAGTGATGCCACAACTTGAAACCGTTATCGACACGGAGACGAGGTGTTAAGGTGGCAGTGAGTAAGTATCGACCACAGGGAGACCACTCACAATGAGAAGCGTTCGAGGCGGAGAAGGTGTTGATCTTCTTCAAGGTCTTTCTGTCGTAAAGATCCACAGTACCGTTCAAGTTACCGAAACCGGCAATACAGATGGTACGGCCCTGAGGATTGTATCGAACAAAATTACGAGGGTTGACACCAAAATCATGAACAGGTTTGGCACGGTGATCAAACAGGGTGGCCTTGGCGGGCATAGAACCGTAGATGACAATGAATTCCTTGGAATCAGGACCCCAAGTAACATCATGAACTGGTCCTTCCTTGTCAAGAGGAACACGACAATCATAGGTACCAGCGACTGCAAGGTAGTATAAGTTAGTTTCACCATAGTAAGACTTGTTAGACTTGTCTACATCGGTATGCGTGAGTACGAGCAAGTTGGTGCCCAGATCGTTCCAGTACAATGTCACACTATCTGCTTTGAAAAATGTTTTGCTTGACAATGGTGCTTTAAAGTTGGGAATACTGAACATACGAACAACACCAGGTGCTCCCTAATTACCTATAAGAACACTGTTCACAATATCAATTCACTTACATTCTTTTCTGGTACAAATACTGCAACAGCAGGGGCTTTTCCAGGACTCAATGAATATTGAGCGACACCTTCTACCTTAAGTCTAGCCCACACAGCTTCAAAAAAAAAAAAAAAAAAAAAAAAAACATACATGATAAGAAAACGCGTCATTTCCTTTTCTTTTTCTCTTTTACCTTTTCCGGCGTTTTTGCTTTCCCAAAATTGAATTTCTCCAGTAACCATACGAGAACAATACTTTTCATCCTCTGTCCATTGAAAGTTCCTATATAAAATTAGAATGATAATAATAGTAATAATAAAAAAAACATATTGGACAATCTTACGAGTTGTTTTGAGCCTTTTGACTAAAGGCAGCAATTTCTTGACCGGTTTTTACGTCCCAAATAGTCAAGTTGTTGTTTGCAGAGCCATCCTCACGCTTGGCTATCATTTAAAAAAAAAATTAACAAAAAAATTTGTGAGAAGTGGGAGGAGGACTTACAAGGACGTTCCCAGGTAGCAACATAACTTCCTTGAGGGGACAACCAGAAATCAATCACATTCTCCTTGGCAATCTCGCATAATTGTTCCAAACTGTTGGCATCAAATACTTTTACACTATTTTGGATAAATGAGTTTTATAGTTCAAATTTGGGTGAATCGCTTACAATTGATTGGTGGAATAAGCATATACTTGACCATATTTACTATAAGTAAATGTACGAGTGGCAGTCTCTGGTCTATAAAGCACAATGTTAATAAAAAAAAAAGCCTCTAAAAAAAAAGAAAATCTTACTTTGCGAATGTGTTGATTGCTTTAAATTCGGGATATGCATTCCAAATGGTTAATTCCTTTTGAGAACGATCTAAAAAACAAGGTTACTTCAATCGTAACAAAAAGACATAAGAAAGAAAAAGGACTTACATGAGAATTGCGTAATGGCTCTGGCGGACATGATGAAGAAACGACTGACAGTAAAGAGAAAAAAAAGGGAGTAAACAGTACTGCTTTTTCTTTCCTTGTCTTGTTTCTTAATTTTCAACTTCAGACGTTGTTTTGTATTTTAAAAGACAGCCATGTTGTACAGGAAATGGCATTCATGATGTTCTGGGACCTTTTTCTTCACAGGGATACATCTTTCAATGACAGACAAGACTTCCTTTACAGGTTCACCTCATACTGTAAGAAAATAGCAGTAAGAAAATAGGTTTTAATGGACATGTTGTTAGGACCAAGCCCTAGCAGGATTTGGTGCAGGCATGGTGTCTACTGCATTCCTTCATCCCCTTGATCTTATAAAGATTAGATTTCAAGGTAGACATGAAAAAAAAAAAAAATGAAAAGTGCCGCTTTTCTCTTAAACTGATGTATAGTAAACTCTTCTCGAAAGACTGGACCTATATTGGGAGGAACGATAAGATCATTCAAAACTATTTTGACAGAAGAAGGACTTATTCGAGGACTTTATAGAGGTGTCACACCAAGTATGGCTGGCTCTGCTGTCAGCTGGGGAATGTATTTTGGATGGTAAAAAAAAAGGGGGGGGGAGACTTTTTCATAAAAGCAAAAGGATTTATCTTTTATTATAGGTACAGTATGATTAAAAAGTACATGTCAAAGGATAATGAAGGAAGATTATCACCCGTACAGCATTTGACAGCATCTGCAGAAGCGGGTGCATTGACAGCTTTGATAGCAAACCCTCTTTGGGTAATTAAGACCCGAATGTGCACCACAACACACAATAGTCCTCAGGCTTATAAAGGGCTTTTAGATGGATTAAGGAGATTGTATGGGGAAGAAGGAATCCGGGGGTTGTACCGAGGAATAGTGCCTGCTCTTTTTGGTGTATCGCACGGAGCAATTCAGTTCATGGTTTATGAAGAGATGAAGAAGAAGAGAAATGAAGTGATGCAAAGAAATGGAACAACATCACAGGAAGAGTTGAACGCTAAGTTGAGCCAAACAGAATATATTGTAATGGCAGTGGTATCCAAGGTAATTGCTTCAGTAGTGACTTACCCCTACCAGGTGTTGAAGAGTAGACTTCAGGTAAAACAAGTAGTTAAAGGAATCCTGCATAACACACTATAGAATGGAGAAACAAAGGATAGTTATAAAGGAGTGATTGACTGCGGGCAAAAGATAGTGAAGGTCGAAGGATACGGTGGATTATATAAGGGTTTATCCCCAAGCATTATTCGAGTATTACCGGGTACATGTATTACCTTTCTTGTATATGAAAACCTTACACAGTGGTTCAAGAATCATAGTTCTTAAAGCTTTTTATTTATTATATGAAAAGTTGGAACGAAATAGAGAGAAAAGGAAATAAATGGTATTTTTTGTATATAAAAATTGTATAAATACAGCAGAGAAGGGAATTATAAAATTAAGCATTTGCCCTTTTTTTCTTTGTTGCTCTTTCCTTTAGGCCCTCCAGCCTTTGTACCATCCCTTTGAGCTCGAATAGCCTTAACGACTTGATAAAATGATCTTTCGACATTTACACATGTTTTTGCAGATGTTTCAATAAAGTCGCAGTCCAACTGTTTAGCTACCGCAGCACCTTCTTCTCTAGTCACTTCTCTTTCTGTTACTTTATCACATTTGTTACCAACCAACATCATGGGTACGTTATCCACATCTTTGACTCTGAAAATTTGATTACGGAAACGTTCGATACGTTCAAATGTAGATCGAGATGTGATTGAATAAACTAATAAGAAACCTTCACCATCTCTTCACGGGTGTTAGTAGACTATCAAGTATACCTTTTTTTTTTTTTTTTTTTTTTTTTTTTTTTTTTTTTTTTTTCTTACCTGATCCATTGATCTCTTAATGCAGTATATTCTTCTTGACCGGCTGTATCTAATACTTCAAGAACACAAGGCTGATCATCAATTACCACTTGTTTACGGTATGAATCTTCAATAGTTGGATCATATGTCTCTAAGGAGTGGATAAAAAGGAGTTTTCTGCGTTTAGTTTTCTTCTCTTATCTTTTTCTCGCTATTTACCAACAAAATGGTTCAGACACAGCTAATAAAATAATGAGTCACAAGGGCTTTTTTTTTTTTCTTCTCTCTTTTTTTTTTGCTTACTTGAATGGTCAATGCCGTCTTTCCAACACCACCATCACCAAGGACAACCAACTTATAGAGCATCATCTTTAAACGCCGAATTGATAATTTTTTTGTGTAAAAGAACCACGTTTTTAAAAGCACGAGGTTGTATAAAGAAATTGTTGTCGTTAGATTTTGTGTATGCATAAATGTTTGTATTAAATATGTCTACCTTTGTTATCAATAGATTTCTTGTTTTTATGAAATAAAAGTTGGGGAGTTTTTTTTTTTTTTTTTTTTTTCGGGTTAGAGAGAAAAAAAAAAGAAAGTGAAAAAAGAAATTCAAAACAAAAAAACTGGGATGTTTACTAGGCGGTCTCTTAATCTTGTGACCCAATTTTTTTCCAGCAAATAATAGCAAAGTTTTTTTTTATGTAAAAGTCTTGTCTTTTTTAATAATTTTCTTCTTCGTAATTCAATGTTATTACTAATAATTCAGGAAGGCGCCTATGTCACAGTATGAACTATGTCATTGACAACCATGTCACACGAGCTGATATTTTTGGTTGAATCTCCAAAATTGCCCTTTCTTGCTCGTAAAAGCGAGCCGGTCTTATAGGAAGATCTGGTCTCTCTCTTTCCCTTCTCTCTCTCTCTCTATTTACTTTTACTGTTTGTATGTATACTTATAAACTACTCAGAAGTTTTAAAGTAGCATACAATATGATACATATGTTCCATCATTTTAACAAAGTATGCTTTCAATATCAATACGCTTTATCAGATTAAAAACAGCGCGCCTATTTTTTCCGACAATGAGGAACAGAGAGTATTTCGGCAACGGTCCGTTCGGAAAAACCCGTTTGGCTTTCCAAGGCCTATCTAACAATAAACGTTAATTTCACTATGAACACACTCACACAAAAAGATTGATTTCTTGGTATTCTTTGTTTGCTTCAAAAGACGGAAGTTGAATATAGAACACTGGGTTCGAACTGAAAAAGCATAACAACGCACTATTAAAGTCATTTTTTTTTTTGTACAGACTTTGATTCTAATGTACCACGTAAATCCCGTAACAGCTCTCTAGTTAAAACAAGAGTGATTGCTTGGTGACCTTGGCTGGAGCCTTTAAAAGACGAGTAATCTAAAATGACAAACGTTGAGCCACTTTCCTAAATAAATAAATAAAAACCTTCGCTGTGTCAATCAAACTTTGTAGATTGCCACTTCCATGTTTGTCCGTAAAATGATGCTTTTTGCAGAACCTTAATGGCTCATGTATGAGAATATGTACACGATATTATATAAGTAAAGCAAAATCGAGAGGGAGAGAAGAGAAAAAAAAAAAAAAAAAGAGGAAACGTATCTTTGGTTGTAAGAAGAAAAGACAACAGAGTAATGTGTTGCAAGACGAACTTTATTTTTAAAGAAGGTAATGCGGAGCTCGTGCTGTACTAAGGTATAGGAAGGTTCTTCGGACGACAAATATATGGTTGAAAATTGCGTGTTTCATCATCATAGATAAACAAGACGGATATGCATAAATGTATAATGATGCGTTCAATAGTTTTAGGGATGAAAATGGCACCAAAGAGTTTATTTACCTTTATCTGAGAGGAATGGTTGTTGAAAACACCAAAATGGCTTTGGAAGGCCACATAATAATAATAATAATAATAATAAAATGGATGAGACTATTAAAGTAGTGAAGAAATTCTTCAAAAGAAAAAGATCTTGTCGCAGATGCTTAAGACTTTCTCTTTCTGATCACGTTGACTGAATATAAAGAAACATCGTTCAGAAAATAGGAAATATAATGTTTGACCAAATATATTGAACACCGCTTTTCCCGGTAAGCACGCCTAACATGATGTGGTTTTTTCTTGAATTCAAATGAATTATTTGGTAATCTGCTTGTGATTCTAAAGATAATTGATGTAAATATCTCTATTTTTAAAATCATGCAGACTTTTATTAAGTTGAGTTGATTGCCAGTGTATTGCACTGCTCAGTTAATTGACATGTAATGAAAAAAAAGTCGCTTGTAATTTTTTTTTGTAAAAAAAAAAAAACTTTTTTCTTTATCCTCTTTAGCAAGCATGTATTATTTTACTTGAAATTTAGGGAAACCACACAGTTGCTCAACCAGACAGTGTGACATTAAACAAGTATTTTTAAATTGTGTGATGTGACACACATGACAGCAGAGCGGATGATTTTTTTTATGTGTAATGTGCTTCCACCACAATGGATCAAAGAATTGCAGAATTTTACTTGTAGTATCTGACTTATTGTAAACGTCAAGCCTGAGTAAAATTCTACGATTTGATTGTACCAAAAAAAAAAAAAAATACCTGATAATAAAAGCGAACCAACACATGGAAAACCATTAGAGTATGAAAACCACTTTGTTATTTACATAAATCAAATGTAGGAACCTCTGTTTCTTTTCTCTTATAATAAAATATACAAGATAAAATAACTCCCTTTCTTCTTCTCTATTGAATCAGATATAATAATCTCTTGGATATTACAGTACTTTTTAGCCAAGCATATCTATAAACAAAAGAAAGCTCAGGTCTGTTATAGCAAAAATTGGCTTGATAGCTCCAAGTAGCTTTGGCGTGATGATAAATTGTTGAAAGAAAGAGTATTATTAACAACACTGAATCCTACTAGAAGAGCTCAATAATGTCTGATACTGAGAGGGTAATTACTGGCGGCCCATCTGGATTCTGCGGCTTTTTAAACTATAGAACGTCATTTTGCAGGTATGTATCGAAAAAATGGAGCTTGTATGCTTAGGGCTTGATGCTCCATAGTGATTTGCAACCTATCCTTTTATCACTTTTTCACAGGTCAGAGAAATCAAAGTTGTTCTTATGGTACAATGACCGCTGAAATAGTTCATTAGGCAGTAGCTTTAATTCTATTTTCAATCAATAGGTTAAACACTAAAACTAATTTGAAAGATTAAGACAAGGAAACAGATCATAGATGTGTCTGTGTCAAAAGAAGAAGAGTTAATTAGTATGTGGGCTATGTAGAGATTAAGGCTGATTACTAACCAGAGATGAAATGGTCGATTTCGTCATGATATTTGACCTCCGTTATAACAAGCCACCAATGACAAAAAGTTTCCTTACAAAGGTTTGATAATTTTGGAATTTCTGTGGAATAGAGATTTGGCTGCTAGTCTCAATATGTTGCATATTGTCAGGTCTCTCCGAACTGAAGGTGCTATCCCCGATATATTCCACCTAGATGCCCCTGGAACTTGAACTGGCACAAGACGTTGAAGACAGCAGCAATATACACATTACTGCTCCTTTTATAGTAACTACGTCATTTCTTAAGCTCATCTGAGCATTTTAGATGAGTGGTCATATCGTTAGTTTAGTGAAAAACGTATTCTACCTCCGAATATTTCCTTTTAGAGAAGATGGAAAAAAAAAGCCAGGTTTATTTTTTGCTTGAGGAGCACCCTTAGTCTGATTTTTTGGGCAATTTAACTTTATACAAATGTCCAAAATTATTCAAAAAGAGTGGGCGGAGTTTTCAAACATCCGGTAAATTGAGAGTAAATGCAAAAAAAAAAAAAAAAAAATTTTAAGTGGCCATGATGATATTTTTGATTCCTTTAGGTGTGGATTCATCGTTTAGATGCTTTGAGTTGTATCTTAAAGCAGATATAAGATTAGCAGTACTTGATTGCTCTTGCTGAGTATTATTGGTTTGGATGATTTTTAACGAATTTTTCACCTATCACATGTGTACACATATAAGCTAATAATCCAGTAAAATTAAGATCGAAAAAGACTTACATTGATAGGAGAACATTTAGAAAATGCGCCTTGTGGATCAACGTGATCATACAATATAATAGTGACAACCATGACTTTTAAGCAAAAACTAATTAATTGAGGATCATTGAGTTTCTTTTTACAGAGCGTTTGATAGCAGACAGCCCAAATACTAGCTAACCATTCACCCACGCTTTTAGAGGATTGGTTAGACTGCACATATTTAGCTGTAGTATCGATTAAACACTTTAACATGGGTGTCGAGTAAGCAATAAACAAAGATATCCGGTTGGCCAAATCATCTTCATCCATAGCTGTACGTAAATTAGATTTTGTTGAATCGTCATCCATTGATCTTCCTCGTTGTAATGTACGTCTATAAAAGGAGAAATCGTTTTGAATGGCAGGACTTCTAATCTACATATAATAAGTAAACTGTTACATAACCTTTATCACTTACTTTGATATAATCGAATTCAAATACAAAATCAAGCAGGTCAGCGAATAATTTGGTTAGACCAGGATGTCTATCTAAATCTTTGGTGGTTCCATCTTTACATAGCACATTTAATAAGGTCGGGATGCCTTTTTCTACTCTTTTTTATTAGTACAACAAAAAGGTAAAAGATAAAAAGAGTACCTAATTCAGAAGAATAATAATAAAATGTACGCAGCATATTCACTGTGGGCGTCACTGCATTCCATGCTTTGTCTTCATTTTCAGCGCTAGGAGAAGCAATAGCATCTCTGATGGTATCTGAGGCAGGTTCATATTGTCTAAAGGATTGTAACAAGTCAGGTGTGGGTTGGATTAATAGCTTAAATAATTCATCATGTATTTCCGATTCCTCTGTTGTAGGTGATGCATCTAAATTTGAAGGGTAAGTAATAGATTATTTCCCAATATTACTCACTTTCAATATCAAAGCCGATTTCAGGCACTATGTCTGAGTTTCCTCTAAAACTCAGGGAAGAAAGCAATTGTCCCATTGACTTTTTGTAAGAGTTGTTGATTTTCTGAATTGTGAATAATTTTTTGTTTAAAGAGAGAGAAGAGTTTAAAAGTTTTTTTTTTTCCTCAAAAAAAAAAAAAAAAAAACAGTAAGAAAGGACTGGAAAAGGGGAGGGGGGAAATGTGGTTGAATGAGTGTTGGGATATGAAAAAGAAAAGAAGAAAGGCAAAAAATAGACTTTTAAAAAAAAATAATTATTGTGTATCCAACACTCCCTGTGGGACTTGTTGAATTTGCATAGTTACACGTGTTGAAAACAAAAAAAAAGAAGCAAAGCACAACAAAATCTTTTTTTGAATTTTGATATAAAAAAAGATTTGATGTCTGTGATACAAATAATCAAAACCTTAAATTGGCTTTATTTGTGCAGATCAAATACATCGATTCCCCAGAAGTTGAAAGGATCGACGAGTCTATTGGTCTTTTGTGTTTCTACGAGTCCATTCAAAGTCTTGAAATCTTCTTCCTTCAATTCAATATCTTGGAAGTTGGAAATAATACGAGATTCGGTGACAGACTTGGGAATTACTATGGTACCACGTTGAATAGCCCAAGAGATAAGAACTTGTGCGGGTGTTGTTGCATACTTTTCAGCAATTTTGACCTAAAAAAAAAATAAGTAAACCATACTCGTTTTGTTCGACTTACAATCTTTTCGTCCTTCAAGAAAGGTGAGTCGGTGCTACCAAGAGGAGAATATGCGGTCACTACAAAAAAAGGTTACACTCGTATCCTCTGCTTTTTTTTTTTTTTTTTTTCATTTACCAAGAATCTTGTGTTCTTTACAGTAGTCGAGCAAATCATCTTGAGGCAGGAAAGGATGTAATTCAACCTAAGGAAACATTAGTCTTCAATTTTCTCCCTTTCTCTTCCTCCTCTTCTTACTTGGTTGACAGCAGGCACAATCTTTTGTGTCTTTGCTAATTTTTCAAGGGTAGCAATGTTGAAGTTACTGACACCGATAGCACGGACTTTGGGACCAACAAGTTTTTCCATGGCAGCATATGTTTCAGTAATGTCAACATCTTCAAGTTGAATGTTACCAGCTTCATCCTTAGGAACTTTTTCCTCGCCACCCTTGAAAGCAACAGGCCTATATGATAGTATATTTAGACTATAATCCAAAAAAAAAGGAACACATTTCTTTTACCAATGAATCAAATATAAATCCAAGTATTCCAATTGGAGGTTATCAAGGGAAACTTGAAGAGCCTTCTCTACAGCTGCAGGGCTGTGGCTATTGTTCCAAAGCTTAGTAGTAATGAAAAGTTCTTCACGAGGAATCTTGCTGTCCTTGATGGCTTGACCTATTTCCTTTTCGTTGCCATCTTTTTTTTTATATAATTAATCTAGACTGTAATTATGCATTTGAATGAATACTTACAAATGAAAGCAGTATCAATGTGTCTGTAGCCATTTTTAAGAGCAATCAAAACTGCTTCGTAGACTTCATTGGGCTTGGATTGCCATGTACCAAGACCTAAGGCAGGAATAGTAGCGCCAGTGTTGCTATTATATTCGATTAAAAAAAAAACACATGCAAATAAACGCGTTAGAACCCTTATACTTACAGTTGGAATGTACGGCCGAGAGACATTTTTTGTTTGAATAAAGAGTTGAAAAAAAATCAAAGCAATCTTAATTTGGCCATATTTATAACCCTTGAGCTATTAAACGTCACAGATTACTAATTGACATTCAAATGATGAAATTGGAGGGCAATATCAGAAAAGTTCTCGTTTGTCATTTTAAAACATGTACCACAACGTCACTTGATAAATCGCTTACATAATCCATCCAGCCTCTTTTTTCTTTTTGTATTCGAGAGAATACAAGGTTTTTATGAATTCAAAAAGGGAAGGTTTCTGCCTTTAGAACCAGGAGACGCGTCTCATTTTTTTTTAAAAGACAGATGTTGGACTTTTTTCTTTATTTAAAGGATAAATGTATGTAATTCATAAAGAAATGACGAGATTCTGTATCAATTTTTTGTTACACAAACTAAAACGGAGAAGTGCATAAAAATTGACAATTTGTCTCCGTTTGAACTCTTAAAATAAGTAAAGTAAAGCAAATGCTTGGTTTGTGTAGAATTGGATGTCTTCTTACAAGATCTTTACTATTAGCACCCATAATTTTTCAAAGAAAATATTATTAAGTATACGCGCTTTTTTTATTGTAACTCGAGATATTAAGAAAGGGAATAGCCATGACCAGCACAACCTTTTTTTTTTTTTTTTTTTTGAAACCAAGATAACTGTGTGGGGAAAAAAATGGATATTTGACTATCGATGAACAGGCCGATGTGTTATACTTTTACATGAGATTGAGAGTTTCTTGGCTCTAAAACACACACACACACACACACACACACATACATACATACATATAGAAATAACATAATTAGTGTCACCAAGCAAGCAATATAAATGTTTTATCATTTTTACAAATAAAGAATCCAAACAGATAACCTTTAAAATTGATTGAAACTGTAAATCAAGGATATAAACAATAAAGATAAAAATAATGAGGCATTGATTATGTTGTTCGTAGGTTTCCTACGCTTACGGCAGAATAGTCAAGGCCGAGACTCCGGAGGATGATATTGAAACACTTTTTTAATGTAATTTTGAAGCTGAAGAGCATACAAAGAGTTTAATCCTATATCAAATAATGACTAAGAGCGATCTACAAAAACAGGCAGATTCAAGACTTTTCCAGGATACTCTACAACAGTAACAGAGAGTATCATGCTAACAATTTATCATGCGAACAAGAACCTGTTTGCAAAGAAGCCCTTTCAATAACACTATTTTTTTTTTTAAAAAAAATTATTATCTCGAAAGATGCAAAAGTGAACTTTTACATGATTGCTCCTGACTGATGAATATTCTTTATTTATAACAATAGCATCTGTGCAAATATAAATTGTACGTACAAGTTGGATGGGGAATATTGGTCTGTAAATGAGCTATTCGTTGATAAAGAGCATACTCATAATCATCCTTGTACCTTGCGCTATAGTTGTATCACTACTAAGGGAAAGCAAAAGTTAACACCTTTCAGTAATATTGAAAATATGACAAAAATGATTCAAAATAAGACGCGTATTCCTGAGATCAGCAAGAATCTTGGTGTATTCAAGGAAGGTCCTGTACTTTCATACCAAGATGTAGTTAACTTTTCCAACAAAATCAAAGATAACGAAGTTCCTAATAGTAAGATTGAAGATGCGAAAGTTTTGATTAAGAGAATGATAGCTGCTGGTTACCATGTTCGATACCAAGTATCACAAGCAATTGATGGCTCAGCAAATAAGCCACAAAATATCTTTTTTACGCACCAAAAGATGATAGATGATGCAAAGAAAATGGGTCAAGTTTTGATAATGGATGCGACTTACTTGACAAATAACGTAGAAATGCCTCTTGTGTGTATCAACGGTGTTCATAACTTAGGGACCGACAAGTTGATGACTTTCGCTGTTGGATATGCTTTTGTTTGCGATGAAAAAGAGACCACGTATGAGTGGGCTCTAACTCAATTGAAAGAATTAATTAATTCCCAAAAAAAGTGAGATGTCTTTGTCCGTTACCGACAAACGTATGTCTTTGATGAATGCACTGGATACTGTCTTTCTAAGTTCCAAAAAAATTCTTTGTACATGGCACATGATGAATAATGTTATAAAACAACTGAACAAAGGCAATTTTGTCAATAATAATGTTAAACAAGAGAACATAGATCTCATTAAAAGAATGATCAGCGCCAAAAATGAGATCATTTTTTGGGATCTCGCTGGCAAGTACCTGGACAAGACATCCGATTCAAAAAACTTCACAGATCACTCTGAAGATTTCAAAGTGAACAAAAGCACAAATAAAGCATTCAACTATTTTTCGGATTCTTGGTTCAATATTAGGGATAAATGGGTTGGCCACTTGACAAAGAAGTATGTCCATCATCACTATCTGACCACTCAAAGGGCAGAAAGTGCTCATCGTGCTCTTAAAGTTGGAATGACAAGAAGATTTGATCTCATTACCGCTTTCGAGCACATCAATAAGTACAGAACCAATCTATATGGAAAATTTGATTTGCAAGAGCAGAAAGAACACCAAAAAGTTGATAACTTGATGATAAGCGACAGAAAGCTCAATTTCATTAGAAACAAAGTCTCTAGAGCAGCACATTCTGCTTGTTTGGAGCTCTCTTCAGGAAACTTATTGAAAGAAGAACTTGCTTTTGATGAACGCAACTGCTACTGTTATGCTCGTGTTAACCATCAACATCCGTGCATACACACGGTGATTTCTTTTGATGACAAGCCTTTTAGTATTGAGGATATTCATAAAAGATAGCACTTTCAAGAATATTCTCCTGTATCTCTCCCGGAAAGTTTTATTCTAGATAGTGATAGTAGCTGGAATAAGTTAATGGCAACGCTAGAATTGCAATTTCGCAGTTGCGGAGACAATTTTGAAGAGATTACACATCTTCAGAGACTTGTTGAAAGTGCTATCGAAGACTTATAGAGAAGAATACAAAACGACTCAGATTATGCTAATGAAAAAATACATTTCTTTGCCTAAGCCAGATGATGTGAAAAAAATCGGTCGTCCTCCCAAAGAAGTATGCCACAAAATCTGGAAGAAAATCAGAAATCCAAAAAAAAAAAAAAACTAGAGCTGAATAAATGCAGTCAAAAGTGACAACAGGAAAGGTAATTTCTTTTATTGATTGTTAATTTAACCTTTATTAAACAATTACTGCTTTTCATTTAGTATTCAACCGTAATTGAAAAGTTTGTGGGCCAAGAAGTTAATCAAAAAGCGAGCTCGCCTGTCAAAAAAAGCACCAAAGAAAACATTTCAACAAAAAGAGCCAGATCAGAGTTCAAAAAGGTTTCTACTGCAGACATGTTTGAGAAGATCGCTCATGAAATTGAAAGCAAAGAAAACAAAGCTGCCAATAAGAGAATGAAGACTATTGGATCTTTAGAAAAAAAAAAAAAAAAAAAAAAAAAAAAAACAGGATAAGATTATTTCGATAAACATCAAAAACAAAGACAATGGGGATGTAGTGATCGACTTCAACGTTTATGAAACGGAAGAAAAAAAAAAAAGAATCCATATGTTCAATTAAATCAAGTGCATTTAGGCTACAAAAAAAAAAAAAAAAAAAAGAAAACTATGATCTTATCAACGTTGTAGCAGATGGGTTCTGTGGATACCGGTGTTTAGCTGCTGTGTATTATGGGGACGAATAAAAGTCCTGGGAAGTAAAGATGAAAATGCGAGATACACTTCTGAACAATGAAGGCTTCTACCGGACCACATTTGGTGATTACGTTTTGTTCAATTCAGTAAAGGAAAGTGTGTGTTACGGAATTGAAGAGATCATTGGAAGCAAAACTATCCAATGATCTTTGTTTTACGACACTGAGGCTGAAAGCCTAACAGTGAAGGCTCCCCGCTCAAACTGGTTTATCTCCCCAGATGCTGCGCAGCACGCAGCTGACTCATTTGGGCGCCCGGTAGCTGTTTACACAGAGAACAACTATTCTAAAATGTTCTTTCCCTTGTTAAATACAGATATATTTCACCGAGCTAATGAAGGATCAGAAGCAACTCTCCAAGTTTTAAAATAAATACTAATTGATTCTTCCTATGTGTTCTACTTTCGAATCAATTCAATCTTTATCTGACCACCTCTTTTGCTTAATAAAAATTGTTTTTTTGGGTTAACAACACAATGTATTTTGAATCTCAGTATTTTTTTTTAAAAAGGAAAAAATGGGCAATACTTATCAGTTAGACTAGAGAAGTCGGTCTAAATTTCAAAGATAGGTATAATAGAATGTTCGGCTTATTTTCAGCTTAAACGATGAGTGATGTGGGTTGTCGAGAATTCATCTAAAATAAGCTTACTGAGACATTAACCTGCATTTTGATAAATCAAGAACCGCAGCCAGAATCTCCTTTACACTAATAAGCCACAGCAAGTGACGTATGCTGGAGTTTGAAATTATTCAACTTTACCAAAATGATACAATTGTGTGTGAACAACTTTATTCACGTCTTTTGTTGTTTTTAATTGGCATCTGGATTTTCATTTTTTTTTTTTCTTTTTTTGGGCCTGGTACATCTACAAAAAAAAAAAAAAAAAAAAAAAAAGATTAAAAAACTCGTTACTAAAAAATATCTATTTTTTAATTATAAAGAAAAAAATAAACAATAATTCAATACAATGGCCGAAAACTATGCCAAAGCAAATCAATACGCTCCAACATCCAGTCTAGTTTTACAAGCCAATCGCAAAGGCTTACCACGCAGAGATCAAGAACCTACAGGAGAACCTGATTCACTTTGGGGAAAGATTGATCCTAAAGAATTCGGTACGCGTGCTGAACGTGAAGCACCTAAAGGCGTCGAAGAAAAAAAGAAAAAAGCTGCGGCCAGACAATCTGAAGATGCGCTCGAAAGAAAACGCAAGAAGAAAGAGGAGAATGCGATGAATAGAGCATACGGTTATACATCTGTTCTCTCAGCTACCGAAGATTGGGAGGGGCTCAACTACAGACCTCGTACGAGAGAAACCCGTGAGGCGTATGAGCTTCTCTTATCATTTGTTTATGAATACTTGGGTGACCAAGAGCGAAGTATCATTCGTAGTGCAGCAGACGATGTGTTGGAGACATTAAAGACAGACACACTCAAAGACTTTGACAAAAAGAAAGATATTGAAAAGATGCTTTTGACAAATATCCCATCTGAAAAGTTTGCGCAACTCATCAATTTGGGTAAGAAAATCACAGATTACTCTGCCGAAGGAGAAGCTATGGATGTAGACGATCATGGTGGCAAAATCGGCGAAATTGATGATGAAGTGGGAGTTGCTGTCGTTTTCGACGATGATGAAGATGACGAGGATGACCAGTTTGAATTAAAGGAAGAGGATGAGGATGATTTAGATGAAGAGGAGCAAGCTGCTGCGGCCGCTGAATTGGCTGCTCGTAGAGCTGCTGAACAAGAAGAAGAAGCGGAATCCACAGATGAAGAAGATGGTTTTAAAACTGTTTTGCCCGGTCAAGAAAAGAAAAAGAAGGGCAAAAAGTCTGCATTCTCAACTGAACCTTCTGACGCTATTTACCCTCATGATATTGATGCATTCTGGCTTCAACGACAGATCGCCGCTCATTACTCTGACCCACACACAGCGCAAGAGAAGACTGTTAAGGCATTTGACATCTTGGGCTCAGAAACAATTGATATTCGTGATTGTGAAAATGAATTGATGGGATTGTTTGACTACGATAAATTCGATCTCGTACGTGTTCTTATCAAAAACCGTGATTTGATCTACTGGTGTACACGTCTTGCTCGTGTAGATGGTGATGAAAAGGCAGCTCTTGAGAAAGAAATCCAAGACAAGAATATGGGTTGGATCTTGAGAAGTCTTGGTGGTGATCGTCAACGTCGTGGTGAAGCTCTTGAGAGAAAGGGTGTTGTTGATACAGCTATGGAAATCGACGAAGACTCAAAGACTCATCGTAGTCGTGGTCAATTACCTACAACTGTCACCATTGCTCCTGGTACTACAGTTGCACCTCGCCAAATGCTTGACTTGGACGCTCTTGCTTTTGAACAGGGCTCACATTTGATGTCCAACAAAAAGGTAAAACTTCCTGACGGTTCATTCAAACGCTCCAAGAAAGGTTATGAGGAAATTCATATCCCTGCACCTAAGGCCGATCAGTTTGGTACTGGTGAAAAACTCGTTCCTATCAAGTCTATGCCTGAATGGTCTCATGATGCTTTTGTTGGCGCAACTTCGCTCAACCGTATTCAAAGTAGATTGTATCCCACTGCTTTTGACAGCGATGAAAACCTTCTTCTTTGTGCCCCCACAGGTGCTGGTAAAACTAATGTTGCAATGCTTACAATCTTGCACGAAATTGGTAAAAATAGAGATCCTGAAACTGGTTTGATTGATCTTGACGCTTTCAAGATTGTCTATATTTCTCCTATGAAGGCCTTGGTAGCTGAACAAGTTGGCAACTTTTCTCAACGTTTGAAGCCTTATGGTATCAATGTCGCTGAATTGACAGGTGATCGTCAATTGACCAAACAACAGATTGCTGATACACAAATCATTGTTACCACACCTGAAAAGTGGGATGTTATTACAAGAAAGGCCTCTGACCGTAGTTACACTTCTTTGGTGAGATTGATCATTATTGATGAAATTCACTTGCTTCACGATGATCGTGGTCCTGTCTTAGAAAGTATTGTCTCTCGTACTATTCGTAACATGGAACAAACACAAGAATTGGTTCGTCTTGTTGGTCTCTCTGCCACTTTACCCAATTATGCTGATGTCGCTGCTTTCTTGCGTGTTGACTTCAAGACTGGATTGTTCCACTTTGATAGCTCCTACCGTCCCTGTCCTTTGAAACAACAATTTATTGGTATTACAGAGAAGAAGGCCATTAAACGGTTCCAAACTATGAACGAAGTTTGTTATGAAAAGGTAATTGAACAAATTGATCAAAAGGAAGAAAACCAGGTCTTGGTCTTTGCCCATTCTCGTAAAGAAACAGCAAAGACTGCTAAAACGATGCGTGATATGGCCCTCGAAAAGGACACCATTACTCGTTTCTTGAAGCAAGATTCTGCCAGCCGTGAAATTTTGCAATCCGAAGCTGCTACTGTCAAGGACACCAACCTTCAAGAACTTTTGCCTTATGGTTTCGCTATTCACCACGCCGGTATGACTCGTGCTGACCGTACGTTGGTTGAAGAATTGTTTGCAGATGGCCACATCAAAGTACTTGTTTCTACAGCTACTCTTGCTTGGGGTGTAAACTTGCCTGCTCACGCTGTTATCATTAAGGGCACCCAGATCTACTCCCCCGAAAAGGGTCGATGGGTTGAATTATCTCCTCAAGACATTTTGCAAATGTTGGGTCGTGCTGGTCGTCCACAATACGATACTTATGGTGAAGGTATTATCATTACTTCCCACTCCGAATTGCAGTACTATCTCTCACTTCTCAACACTCAGCTTCCTATCGAATCCCAATTTATTGCTAAATTGGCTGATAACTTGAATGCCGAAATTGTCCTTGGAAGCATCAGAAACCGTGACGAAGCTGTCCAATGGTTAGGATACACCTATTTGTATGTTCGTATGTTGCGCAACCCTACCCTCTACAGCATATCTTTGGATGATATTGAAGACGATCCACATTTGGAACAAAAGCGAGTGGATCTTATTCACTCAGCTGCCAGCATCTTGGACAAGTGTAATTTGATTAAATACGACAAGAAATCCGGTCGATTCCAAGTAACTGAACTCGGGCGTATTGCCTCTCATTACTATGTTTCTCACCATTCGATGTCTACTTACAATCAACACTTGCGTCCTATGATGAGTGAAATTGAACTTTTCCGTGTGTTCGCCTTGTCTGACGAATTCAAGTATATTCCTGTTCGTGAAGAAGAAAAGATGGAATTGCAAAAGCTGCTCGAACGTGTTCCAGTGCCTGTCAAAGAAACCTTGGAAGAACCAACAGCAAAGATCAATGTCTTGTTGCAAGCTTACATTTCTCAATTGAAATTGGACGGTTTTGCTTTGATGTCTGATATGGTCTATGTGACTCAAAGTGCTGCTCGTATCATCCGTGCTATGTTTGAAATCTGTTTGAAGCGTGGTTGGTCACATTTGACTAAGAAGGCCTTGAATTTGTGTAAGATGGTCGAAAAGAGAATGTGGTTGCCAATGTCTCCATTGCGTCAATTCAAATCAATGCCTCAAGATATCGTTCGTCGTTTGGAACGTAAAGAATTCCCTTGGGAACGTTACTTTGATTTGAACCCTCAAGAACTGGGTGAGCTTATTGGTCAACCAAAATTGGGCCGTACACTTCACAAATATGTGCATCAATTCCCCAAGTTGGATCTCCAAGCTCACGTACAACCCATGACACGTTCTTTGCTCAAAGTTGAACTTACAATCACTCCCGATTTCCAATGGGATGAAAAGGTACACGGTATTGCTGAAGCTTTCTGGATCATGGTAGAAGATGTGGACGGTGAGCATGTTTTGCATCATGAATACTTTGTATTGAAGCAGCGTTATGCCGAAGAAGAACACTTGGTGTCATTTACTGTGCCATTATTTGAACCTTTACCACCCAACTACTATGTTACTGTTGTTGCCGACCGATGGTTGCATTGTGAAACCAAGTTGCCAGTATCCTTCAAGCATCTTATTTTACCTGAAAAGTATCCTCCCCACACAGAGCTTCACGATCTTCAGCCTTTGCCTGTTACTGCTTTGCGTAACCCTGATTATGAGAAGCTTTATTCTGGATGGATTGAGCATTTTAACCCCATTCAAACACAAGTCTTCAATGCTTTGTACACTACTAGTGATAGTGTGCTTGTGGGTGCCCCTACTGGTTCTGGAAAGACAGTTTGTGCTGAATTCGCTCTTCTTCACTTGTGGAACGAAACCTCGGATTCTCGTGCTATCTATATTGCACCTTATCAAGAACTTGTAGACCAACGTGTTGCGGACTGGTCAACCAAGTTCAGCAAGGTTGGTCAAGGTAAACAGGTGGTTGCTTTGACAGGCGAAACAAGTGCTGATTTGAAGTTGTTGGAACGCGGTGATATCATCTGTTGTACACCTGCTCAATGGGATGTGGTCTCTCGCCGTTGGAAGCAAAGAAAAAATGTTCAAAATGTAGACCTCTTCATTGCTGATGAACTTCAGATGCTCGGAAGTGATTTGGGTCATACCTACGAAGTGATTGTGTCAAGAATGAGATACATTGCCTCTCAAACCCAACAACCTATCCGAGTTGTTGCCTTGAGCACTTCGCTTGCTAATGCTCGTGATTTGGGAGAATGGATTGGTGCTACTCCTCAATCTGTCTTCAACTTCCACCCATCTGTACGTCCTGTGCCCTTGGAAATCCATATTCAGAGCTACAATATTCCTCACTTTGCTTCTCTTATGATGGCTATGGC
This sequence comes from Rhizopus stolonifer B9770, assembly GCA_000697035.1. NCBI lineage: Eukaryota > Fungi > Mucoromycota > Mucoromycetes > Mucorales > Rhizopodaceae > Rhizopus > Rhizopus stolonifer. The sequence goes on from JNDS01004806.1 coordinate 70,944, forward strand.
CAAGCCCACCTATATCGCTGTGACTCAACACGCAGACAGCAAGCCTGCTATTGTGTTTGTACCATCCAGAAAGCAATGTAAATTAACAGCTGTGGATCTTATTACATACTGTGTTGCTGACGATAAGCCTCACCAGTTCTTACGTTGTAAGCCCGAAGAAATTGTATCCATCTTGGAGCGTGTTCAAGACAAGTCATTGGTCGAAACACTTCAACACGGTATTGGTTTCTACCATGAAGCATTGTCGAAGCAAGACAAGAAGACTGTTGAACAACTCTTTGAATCTGGAGCTATTCAAGTCTTGATTGCTTCTCGGGATACCTGTTGGGCTCTTCCTGTTCATTCACACATGGTTGTTCTCATGGGTACCCAATACTTTGAAGGAAAAGAGCACAGATACGTAGACTATCCCATTACAGATGTTTTACAGATGTTGGGACGTGGTTGTCGACCTTTGGACGACGAAACTGGTAAATGTGTCCTTATGTGTCAATCCAACAAGAAGGAATACTACAAGAAATTCTTGTACGAAGGCTTACCCATCGAATCCCACTTGGATCGCCACATGCATGACCATTTCAATGCGGAAGTAGTTACAAAGACGATTGAAAACAAGCAAGACGCAGTTGATTATCTTACTTGGACACTTTTGTATCGTCGTATGGCCCGCAATCCCAACTACTATGGCCTCCAAGGTACATCCCACCGTCATCTCTCTGATCATCTTTCAGAACTTGTGGAAAGTACATTGACAGAACTCGAGGAAACCAAATGTATTACTATTGAAGATGAGATGGATATCAGTCCTCTTAACCTGGGTATGATTGCCGCTTACTACAACATTAACTACACCACTGTGGATATGTTTAGTGTCAGTTTGAAAGAAACAACAAAACTCAGAGGGCTTTTGGAAATTATTTCTTCAGCTACCGAGTTTGATGATATCCCCATCCGTCATCACGAAGAAGGTATCCTTCAACGTATCTACGACCGTGTGCCTATAAAATTGGCTTCACCCAAATTCAATACACCCAGAATCAAGACCAACATTTTGCTGCAAGCTCACTTTTCTCGTGTCCAATTACCACCTGATCTCCAATCTGATCAAACACTAATTTTGGATCGTGTTATTCCCCTCTTACAAGCTTGTGTGGATGTCATTTCTTCAAACGGTTGGTTATCACCTGGTTTAACTACCATGGAATTGTCACAAATGTCTGTCCAAGCCATCTGGGATCGCGATTCCCCTTTGAAGCAAATTCCTTACTTCAACAGTGATATCATCAAGCGTTGTGAAGATAACAATGTTGAATCCGTGTTTGACATTATGGAGTTGGAGGACGATGTACGTAATGAATGTCTCCGTATGGATCAACGCAAGATGGGTGAAGTCGCACGATTCGTCAACCGTTACCCTAATATTGAAGTTGGATTCGAAGTGACTGACAAGGATGAAGTGACGGCAGGAAGCATTGTAAATGTGAAGATTCAATTGGAACGGGAAGCAGAAGAAAACGAAGAGATTGGCCCAGTGATTGCACCATTTTTCCCCAAAAAGAAGGACGAAGGTTGGTGGATTGTGGTTGGCGATACAGAAACCAAGACATTGTTGGCTATTAAACGTATCACCTTACATCACAAACTCACAATGAAGCTCGACTTTGTGGCGCCCAAGGCTGGTCATCATACGTTGAAGGTTTATTTGATGTCTGATTCTTACAATGGATGTGATCAAGAATTAGATATGGAGTTGGATATTGGTCAAGGAGAAGATAGTAGTGATGAAGAAGAGTCTATGGACGAAAATGAATAAGCAAATATTCAATAAAATTTTAAAAATTGTACACACATTTTGTCATTAAAAAAGCAACGACTCTTTTTCGTAATTTATTTGATTAGTCAATATCAATACAAAAAAAAAATAAGATTTAAAATTAATAAGCGATAGGTGCAATCTGAACTTCAGGCACTGCTTGGTTAAAGACAACGTAATTATTCTTCAAGAAAACATCACCCAAGATAGCGAGATCTCCACCACCAGCAAATCCAGCGATACAACCACCATTATACTCTTCAAAGACCAGGGAATCAGGAGGTACTTGAAAAGTGGAAGAACCGAGTGTGAAGACGAGCGGTTCCAATGTAGAAGTATCACATGGGATATTGTAAGTTCCGTCCCCGTTATCCGTCGCACCATAAGTTTGAGCGACACTGTCAGCAACCGAATCCGGCAGAAGCAACAGTGTGGTTCCGGTGTCCAGAATGGCCTCAAACGAACCAGCGACCGAGACTGAACCGATCTGGGTACTCTTCACGGTAATACCCCAGAATCCCTGAGAGTTATCGATCGGGACCGTGACGAGGGGTCCTCGGAACTTGGAAGAATCATAACCACCAAAGATGTATTCACCACCACCACCACGATTGGCCTTTCCTAAAAAGACGCCAAAGATAGGCTGACTGATCAGACCTTGACTGATCAAGTTATCCATGGGGGTCTGGACGCCACGTACGGTTGTGATGGTGTTGAAACCAAGGCCGAGGAGACCGTCAATGACGTCTGTTGCAAACGCGCTGGATTCGCGTTTGGCGAGCTCGATTGTTTGTTGTTTGATCAAGAGGCCGCCGAGATTGACATTGTCTCTGGCTAGGATACCACTGGCACTGGAACCGTCACCGTAAGCAATAGCCCATGTACGACCATCATAGGCGAATGTTCTTGATTTCGTGGGATCGTATTTGGTGTGCGTGTTACTACAGGAAGGACATAAGGTAGAAGCTTGATTGTGGTGAGTATGAATGAAACACATGTGTGTGTGTGTATTTTCTTACCAAACCATAAATCAGAAGAACCAGTATCAAAATCAAGCTTAAGTTTTACACCTGGTGTACCCACTGTGACCAAACCGTAATATTCAATATCATTTTCATAATCAATCAAGGGAATGGAGCCTGTGGCTTCTGTCGTGATACCTCCTATAGTAGTGCCTCGTTGGTACTTGGCGAGTGCTTTGCGACGTGCAAGTCTAGCATTGGGCTTATAGCTATTATTGTTGGCCAATGGAATATTAATTTTTTTGCCATTGGGAGCAGCTTCAACAGCAAGTGTCATAATAGCAAGTACTATACATGAGGAGATCAAAGTAAACTTCATTTTTTTTTTTTTTTTTTTTTTTTTTTCAAAGAAAAAAATAAAGGAAAGTACTTGGTTTGATAAAGAAATGAACCTGAGGGGTGGACTTTTTATATAAGTTCTTCTTTTCAACTCCCCCTTTTTTTTTTTATACTCTACCTTTAAAAGGTACCTTTCGGATTTCTGTCAGTTTATAAAAAGGTCGGTGATTTCACAAAAAAAAAAAAAAAAAAAAACTTTTTGTGTTGATCATATGCAAGATAACCATTTTAATTGAGTGACATATGAAAGCGAGATACAATAAAATCACATTTTAAAAGTAGAAAAGATCGCCCATGACCATGTGACCCGAAAAATTGGAAGGTCTACCGTAGTTTAAGTTATTTTATGTTGTGTTATGAACCAGTTATCCGAAATCTGATATCACGCTTGAAATTCTATGTGTCTTTCTCCAAATAATAACAAATACATATTTGTATACACGCGAATGAATAAAATGTAACTAATTCTTTGTTTTATTTTGAAAACACTTGCTCTCAATTGAATGCTCGGTATCAACATGGAAGTTATTCGCATTACCCGTTTAATAAAGATTCTGCTCTGATCTTGGGTATCATTGAAATTTAATAAATCTAAGTGTTCATGATGTTATCCATGATGTTATCCATGATGTTTAGCAAACATTTTAATCTTTTTTTGAACTTTCAGTTGACCTGTTTTAACCACCGCCTTTTGAAGTGTGGGATTTCAGCATAACCAATGTTTCGGTGCCTTTCTTTTTTTCCTTCTTTGACAATTCTCATTTGCACAATGTCAGCCCCCATAAGATACGAATACCTCATTTCAAAGTAAGATCTTGTAAAGCAACAAGCAACAAAAAAAAAAAAAAAAAAAAAAAAAAAAAAAAAAAAAACCCCAATTTTTTTTTTAAAAAAAAAAAAAAAAAAAAAAAAGATATGGCGATATTGCGTTTTCTCTCACTGTTGGTACATTAGCTTTTTTCTTGAATGAAAGAACAGATCCTCGCATGCAAAATGGAAAAAGTTTGAAAGAATTATTTACACGATCAAGACAAAGACAACTTCAAGAAAGAGAAACAAAGAATTAACATTTTATAACAATTTCTTTCAAATCACAGTAAAACAATGGTTTATTTTACTTGAAAAAAAAAAAAGAAGAGGCAATTATCACACTTTGAATAAAAAGGAATTATAGTGTCACCGGGGGGGGGTTTTTTGTAGATACAATTATGTCATTTTATAGAAAAAGAAAGTTTCTTTTTTCTTTTTCTTTTTCTTTGAAACCAACGCATAATTTAAAATGTCACAATCGAAACAACAGGAATCCAATGTACCACTGTTGGATGCTTCAAACACTGCTCAATACAACACATTTGTAGATAAGAGCGCAAGAACCACCAAACCAAAACAACCCATGAGAACTACAAAGATTTCACAAAAATTAAAATTATTTCCCGAAGATAATGAACATCCATGGGCTGATCATGATGAGCCTATGGATGTTTATACTCAACTAGCCAAAATACCACATGGCATGGCAAGAGAAGAAGCAGAAATGTTGAACAAGATGGACAGAAGTCAATTATCAAGAATGACAGCTTATTGTACTGCATCGTAAGTTGTTTTTAATTACAAAAAAAAAAAAAAAAAAAAAAAGTCAGAACTCATTTTCTTAATCTCAAGGGCTTATAAGATGAACGAGTTAACAAAGTCTCTTCAATCAAAAAAGAAAACAAATGGAACTGCACCTAAACGATTTGATGAATGGTTTGTACAATATTAAGAAAGAAAAATACTGAGTTTTTACTGTGTAGTCTTTATACGCCGTTTGCTTTGACTTATCCTCTTTCACCACCACATCAAGAAGATGAGTTAAAACCCAGTGGATTACCCGAAGTATTCTTATTTGATTATGGTGTTGTTGTCTTTTGGGGTATGACATTGAAAGAAGAGCAAAGGGTACTTAAACTGCTTGAACCATTTGAAGAAGAAAAATTAGGTAAAGATTTTGTTATTGATGAAAGCTAATGTTTATTGTATAGAGCCTGATGATATAGAAACCGAAGAATTTCATTACTATTATAATGAATCCTATCAACCTCGTATCTATAACGATATTATCACTCTTCGCAACCCAGCCAATTATCTTGTGAAACTTACTATTGCTCATGCAATTGCTCAAAGTGTCAAGATGACATTATTTGAACGATTGATAGACGACACGATCAACGAAACCAAATATATACCTCAAGTAATGGCTGAAAGTGGTAATATTCAACTGTCAAGGTAAGCCTGATAAAATAAAAGAGCACATCAATTCATCATTTAGAACTGGCATCACAAAGAAGATTGGGCAGCTTTTTATTATGCGAATCAATGTCAACTTGGTTTCCAATATCCTGGACACGCCTGAAATTTTTTGGTCTGAACCTACTCTAGAGCCTTTATATACAGCCATGCGTGGCTATTTAGAGATATCCCAGCGCGTAGAGCTTTTAAATCAACGTGTGGAAGTGATTAGTGATCTTTTGGAGATGTTGAAGGATCACTTGAACAGTTCTCATGGAGAACAACTTGAATGGATTGTTATTTGGTTGATTGGAATGGAAATTGTTGTGGCTGTAGTCACAACTTGTTTAGATGCCTTTAGTTTATCTCACAAATAGATTTTATTTCCCTTTCAATGTTTAGCAACATAACAACAATAATAATAATAATAAAAAGCTTCTTGTGTTTCTTATTAAAGTTAAAATATGAAGGGAAAATCGGTACGTATGAATCATTATGTAGTCTGTTGATCTGCTAAAACGTTTTTTTTTTCTCAGTCAAATCCGACTAAAATCATAATTCCCCTTAAATAAAAGGAATTAAGATATCTTCAGTACCGTTTATCCGTTATTAAAAAATCATGGTTAGAATATACATTAATTACTTTTTTTTTTTTTTAAAAAAAAAAAAA
>JNDS01004807.1:0-36635 GCA_000697035.1 Rhizopus stolonifer B9770
AAAAAAAAAAAAAAAAAAAAAAAAAAAAAAAAAAAAAAAAAAAAAAAAAGTTATTTTCTTACAGAGTAGTAGACATTTTTTGAAGCAGAAATTATTGGAGTGAAATATCCTTTTCATACCCGTAAATGGCAAGCTGATCAAAAAAGTGATCTAGCTCATTGGGTAAGATATAAACAATGAAATTCCACTTGTTAAAATCTTTAGAAACAATTTCCTTCGTTTGCGCCTTTAGTTGACATATTTAGCAAAGACGATTTCATTTATGATGAAGTGGATAGTGATTTTATCTATATGAGATGGAAGGAAAGGTTTCTGGTTCCTGATCACCAAGTCAGTGCAATTCATGGCGCCAGTTTTGCTGGATTTTACTACATTTGCTACCAACGCTCTATAAAAACAATCAAGGGATTCTACTTTTATCGTCATCACAAGGACTGGTATCAGGAGCTGACCTTAAATCATGTGCCAGACAGGGGAAGCTGTAGCTTTGAATTTCGTTGATTAGATTATACATACATTGTACGTATTCCCCTCACTTCTATATTCCCTTTATCACTTGTGTATACAAATGAATTGTTTTCTTTTCTTTAATTAATTTTTTTTATTAATAAATTACAAATAAATTAAGCGATAGGAGCAATTTGAACTTCAGGCACTTCTTGATTAAAGACGACATAGTTGTTCTTTAAAAAGACATCACCTATGATAGCAAAGTCATAATCACCATAACCAAAACCAGCGAAACAGGTGCTTCCTTGTTGTTCAAAGATGAGGGAATCAACAGGGACTTCAAATGTGGATGAGCCGATAGAGAAGACAAGAGGCTTCAATTTGGAAGTATCACAGCTGATAAGATAAGTACCATCACCATTGTCTCTGGCACCATAAGCTCTAGCTACAGAGGAAGCAACGGAAGTGGGAAGGATTAAAAGAGTAGTTCCAGTATCGAGAATACCACTGAAGGATCCAGCGACCTTGGAACCGCCAACAGTGGCACCCTTGACATCAATACTGTACCAACCATTTGAGCTGTCGACAGGAACTGTAGTTAATTGGCCCTTGAACTTGGAAGAGTCATAACCACCAAATATGTATTCGCCCCCACCACCAGTACTGTGCTTTCCGAGGTAGACACCAAAGATAGGCTTGCTGATCAAACCCTGACTGATCAAGTTATCAACAGGTGTCTTTACGCCGCGAACAGTGGTAATAGTGTTGAAACCAAGACCCAAGAGACCATCGTTGGGGCCTGAAGCAAAGGAGCGGGATTCAGTCTTTGCTAATTCAACCGTTTGTTGTTTGATAAGAAGACCACCCAAGTTAACATTGTCCTTGGCCAAGATACCACCAGCAGTGGAACCATCACCGTAGGAGATACGCCAGGTACGACCATCGGCAGCATAAGTGCTAGACTTATTGGGGTTATATTTGGTTTGAGAACTGCTACAGCTAGTACACAAAGTAGAGGCTAATTAAGAAAATTAAAATCAGTAAATAAGGATCATCACGCTTCTTTATATATATATATATATATTACCAAACCACAAGTCGGAAGAGCCGGTATCGAAATCAAGTTTGAGTTTAACACCGGGAGTACCTACAGTTACTTCACCATAGTATTCAACATCATAAGAATAGTCAGTTACAGGGACGGAACCAATGCCATCGGTGGAGGTACCATTGGTAGCGGAAAGCCTGTGCTTGCTGTACTTTGCCACAGCTCTTTGAATAGATTTCTTTGCACTGGGCTTGTAGTCATTGTTGATAGATAAAGGAATGTTAATTTTCTTGCCACTGGGAGCGGCTTCAACAGCAAGTGCCATAAAAGCGATTGCAACACATGAAGAAATTAAAGTAAATTTCATTTTTTTTAAGGAATTGGGAGTTTGATGATAACAAAAAAATAATAGAAAAAAGCTATCCTTTTATACAATTTTTGTCAAGTTGTATGACCGTCCCTTTTTTAACAACAAGTAGAGGAGGAGGCTGACTTGATCTGAAATGAGTCTAAAGATTATTTTGTTTTACCTTGAAAAAAAGATTAAATTTTGGTGTCATGTAATACAAGTCAGTGCTCCCTTTTTTTTTGTTGAGCTAACCTAAAGATTAACTTTATTGCTTAAACAGGTAAATATTGTGAAATCCAGGTAATTTTGATCGTAATACAAAATAAATGAAAATAAAAAGATATTGTTGAAGTTTGCCTTTGATGAATTCCCACCCTTGTCGTGATATTCATGCTGGTTCGATTTTGTCGTACAAAACCCGTGTTTACTGTGAGAATATGCAGGTCAACAGTAAGATTGCTATTCTGTCGAGTCATAGACTCAAATACAAGAACTGAGTATATCTCAATTACAATTTGTTAATGAAAAACAAAATCCCCGAGTTCTATACAAATTTCCTAATTAGTTCTCTTTTTCCCAAAATGGGTTACATATATCTTCAATTCTTGATCGTGATATCTCTTTAAATGACGATGTTCAACAAATTCACCATTGGCTCAAAATATGTGACATTCTTATCATTGGTTAAAATATATTTTTGTGTCAATTCATCTATTCGGTGTCTACAACCACTGTATGGAAGATTCTAAAAATTCAGGTTTATAATCCCCACGTAGTTTTAAAAAAATATCGTATTATTGTCACTGCTTGTTGGGTGGTCCTTATTCGGGATTTTGCTTGTCAATTTTAAGGAAAGTTTGCTTGTAAAGCAGCTTGTTTTTCGACACCTTTGAATTTAATTCACCTTCATCGTATCCCACTCCACTTTTTTTTTTTTTGGTTTTGTTTTTTTGCAATTTAAATATTTTTAAAAGAAATTTTATTAAACTTTGTCTTTTAAATTTTGAATTAAGTAATGGATTAGACTATGATTTGTGGTGATAGTTTGTCGTTTTATGAGCCATCCTATAAGACACAATAGTTATAAACGAAAGAAATGTATACTTACAATAAAGTTTAATGTAATGCTACAGAAGAAGTTGTGACCATTATATCTGAGCAAGTATACAGCTTTTTCACATAATTTTCTCGTGTGTTGAACATATCATCAAAACTAAGAAAAAAAGACTAGCACAGATCGAAGTAGAGTCTCTTGGGCGACTCAGTGGAAATTGAAAAGATGTTGTCTATGTTTTAAAGCTGATAGAAGGCATAAGTGTATATAGACCAAGAGAGTATAGTGTAAGACGATGCTGTTGTCTGATAATAATATTATAACAATATTTGAACAAAGACACCGTATTCATGTGCTATTATTGGGTGTAATGTGAATGACCATGTCTTTTATATATGCCCATTTTAATTGTTCTTTCTTTGGGTATGTATGTTTTCAATGTCCATCTTCTAAACCTTGCTTGAACAAGTCACGTACTATTATACATATAACTGACATGCTGTAGATTTTGAAGAGAAAGTTGACAACCAATGAGGCAATTGTAAATAATTGATACACCGCTGGTTATGATGTCACGAGAGCAATTAACATCGTGTTCTCAAACATGAGGATGCCACATACTTTGTTTCAAGCCATAATTGCGTACAAAACACTAGATTTGAATACAACTTGTTCTAGTTTGGCAAATAAAATGGTTACAGAAAGCCACCTCTATGACTAAAGTTACAAACGAACAAATGTCATTTATTGAAAAAGCTCTTTGGGTACATTACATTGCACAACTGGACCTATAAAAGATAGCCAAGTTTTGATATAATTTTCTTGATCGTGTGCAATAACTTTCATTAATGTTGATGTTTCACATGGATGAATGTACCAGAATGGTGTGCTCAACAAGGGATGTTCAGTTTGTGAAATGCAAGGAATGTAATGATGATTTTTCAGATCTTGATGATACGACTTTGGAACAACATACTTATATATATCTTGCAAAGAGAGTGGGGAGCCATCTTTATATTTTCAGTTCCTAGGTAAAACAATTTTCTCTTACCTTGATAATAAGACGGTTGAAAGTAGAGAGTAGGAACCCTATAGCTAATGGAATAAGCAACGTGATATTCTACTTTTATAAATATCTCTATTGGTTCGTCCTCTTCACTCTCTTCTAGATTTGCTTGCAAATAATTTGTTTTCCTCAAGTAAACAGCGCTCGAGACGGGTACTGTTTCCCAGTTCCATTCGTTTAATTGGATATTTTTTTGTTGATCATAAAAGCTTAATAAACTTGCTTTGAATTCGTCTCGAGTCAGGGACATTTGTAAAAGAGAGATAAAAACAACGGAGCTGTAAAGTTTGATTTAATTTAGGCGTAACAATACGCGCCTACAGAATCTTTCAAGCCTTTCTATGTTTGATACAGGATTTTACCCTAAATTTAGATGATGTTATTTTTTTTCTGGACGAATCGAAATTAATTTCCAGACATTTTTCTTACCTTTTTTTTTGGACAAAATAAATATTGAAATCAGACAGAAAAAGGATTAGCTTTTAGATGTATGAGAGTTTACATTTAGACATTTACCTATATACATTATAGAAAATCAGCAAATATGAAAGATGTTATAGTTATGGATATTAAATACACGTTTGAAAAATCCAGACAAATTTATGCTGAAACAGAGATTAGTGTTTAGGTGTACGTACTTGTATAAGATCCTTTCATTTTATTTTCTTCTTCAATGAATTAAAGTTAAACTAGTATCTTTTAAACTTAGTAATCTATGAATGGTCATTAATTTACCATGGTATCTGTTAAATATTAGACTTATTGTGTCGAAATACTTCTATAAACTGATATATCTAAATGACAAAATATATCTTCTTCTGTAAACAGCTCTTCAAATCAATATAAAGCAGAAATTTTTTTTCTTTTTTTTTTTTCTTTGTTTTTTATCTTATTTTATTTTGACAACATTTATTGCATGTTCAAGTCTATTATTAAAAGTAAAAAAGATTCAGTTTTCAACAAAACAAGCTATAAAGAAGTAGAAGAAAAATTCAAAGGTTAGGAATATAGTATATACATGTATATACTTATGTCTCTACACTTTCTAATTGCTTTATTAGATATAATATGTAAAGACTGCCAAGAAAGTGGACATGCAAACAACAACCACTTTAAATGCAAACTTATAAAGAAGAGTCAGCCGATGATGGTAACAATAAATCGAGACATACCTCAACCAACCCAAACTAATCTATATATTATATATTCATAGTTGGAACAGCAAAGGGAAAGAAAAGAAAGCAGAATAGTAGTGTTAGGCAAGATAAAAGAGCTGCAGAGTATCAAAAGATCTCATCTGGCTCCTCGTCTGTTACACGTAAAAGTTGTAAAGAACCAGGGCATAGCTCCCCAAGATCTTTTGCATGTGTCAATCATAGACCAACCAAAAACGAATCTCTTTCAGAAAATTTAGGCCTCGATTACAAGGCTTTCACGCGTAAACTACCTTTCAGATCAGTAATTAATGAAGAATATCAAGATTTACTTTACCAGAAGGTGCTTGCTACCTCAGAAGACTTAAGACACATAATATTTAGAGCAATGTGCTTTGTAAATCATATGTGTATTTCTGATAGTCATAATACTGTTCCAAATAGCATTTTCAACAAAACTACCGGTACTCTGTCTGTCAGCTCGTGAATGGGAGGAATATAACAAATAGTATTTATACTTCTACCAGCTTAGTCAGCACTTGGGATGCTTGCCGTATATCATTCCCTAATATTGTTTATAAAGAAAAGCTCCAAGCAGGAGCAAGCAACTGTTTGTCAGAAGCCTGTACCGAAGTAGCAACATCTTATCAAAATCATATTGTTGAAAACTTTGAGTCGCGAATGATCAAGTGTTTAAAATACAAACTTCAGCATGAGTTTATGGTAAGTGTTAATCTTACTATAGATGTTTTCATTTTACTCATGTTTGCTTTACATCTAATAGTCAATGGCCTCTAAAAGAATACATGATATCTCTGTACATTACGCTTATCAATTTATTTGCGGTGGAACCCCAACGTGGCCAAACACTGTATCTGATCTAGATGAAGAAGAAAAAAAAATCTTGTTACTAGCTTTTGTTTGCCACTAAAGAATCTTGTGACATTGATAACCTTAAGTAAGAATTCTGAAAAGTTTATCCCCGTTCTTTCACATATTCTATCGGAATATGAGGTAGAACATAAAAACCACCATTCTTTTGACGTTAAACGTCTTCCACTACCGCGTTTTTTTGGGATTTTTCCTACTCCATCGCTACACTTTAGGTCAATAACGATGAGCGCACCGACATTGTCTGCTTTTTTGAAAAAGCTAGTAACATCGAGCTACAACAAACAGTTATAAATGTTTACAGACATCATAAATAATAAGATGCTACGATTTGATAGTTATATATAATCATTTCAATGGTGCGATAGGCTTTGAAAACAATTTAACTTGTTTCATTTATGTTATAGCGGGGAGCTTGTCCCAAATGGCGAAAATCAAACTTTATTTGGCAATTTAATCAGATCAGATGGGTTCTCTGTTGATTTGGTATTTAACAAAAGAAACGAAACAAAAAACGACGGAAATTCATCCAATTTTGACCTTAAACTGGAGCACTTTAACCACGAAGAGGTTCAATCGTCCTATTGTCCAATATTCATAGATCCTGGGCGAAAATCAGTGTTTACTGCGGTCAGTGGGTTGAGCACCAACACCCACACTATTATGCGTTGTACCACTAAGGAGTACTATCACTACACAGGATCTACAAAATATTCAGCGACACAAACAAAATTAAAAAAAAAAACAAATCATATTGAAGGAATCGAATCACGCATCCCGACAACCAAGACCTCCAGTGCAGATGAATACTCGAACTATATGAATTACATACTTCAATACTTGAATAAGTTATTTGCTTTCTATAACTATAAGACTGCAAATTATCGGTTTTTCCTCTATCAGGGCAAGCAAAGGGCACCTGAAATACTTGTCAACATGCTAATTAATGGTGGATCAAAGTACAACAGAAAAAGACGAAAGCACAACAATAAGAAAAAGAAGCGAGGTCGTAAAAAGAAAAAGAAGGCTCCAAATCAGGCTGACAGCACTACTGGGAGCGCTCTTAACACAAACAGACAATCGAAGTAAAGCGTGCTTTTATCCTTGCTAAGTTTGGAAATTCACCTTTTTTTTTTTGTAGAACAAATAGATGGCGTCCTATAAAATATGAAGAAAGTCCCAAGAAAGTACCTTTAATTATTTTCGGCTGCTTCACATACTCGCAGTCAAGGTGTACTGGAATGTAAAACCTGCTCCACACTTTGGCAACAAGATGTGAATGCGGCAAAAAAAAACATGTTGTCAATCGGTGTGGGATGTCTGGATGGGGGGAAGGGAAGACCCGAAGAATTTAAAAGGCAGCATTAAACGAAAATGAAAAATATCGCTGTACTGTACACAGCTAGTTCTTTCGGGGACCATAAAGATAATTACAGGTAAGGATTTCTTTAGGTTTATAACTTTGTCTAAAAACCATCTTTCATATTTGCTGATTTTCTATACTATATAGGTAAATGTCTAAATGTAAACTCTCATACATCTAAAAGCTAATCCTTTTTCTGTCTGATTTCAATATTTATTTTGTCCAAAAAAAAAGGTAAGAAAAATGTCTGGAAATTAATTTCGATTCGTCCAGAAAAAAAATAACATCATCTAAATTTAGGGTAAAATCCTGTAGGAAGGGCTGTGGTTACAGGATAAAAAAAAAAAAAAAAAAAAAAAAAACTCCTTCCGGTATACCCTTGAGCTTTTGGATCTTGCATGATTTCGGGGAAATTATCTATTTTAAATGATGGTAAGATAACCAAAATAAATAGGCTTGTTTATTTATCCTCCAGTTTCTTTAAAATAATATGTCTCATATTTAATAAAAATTACCCATTCCATTTCGATTAACGATAAAATCTTGTCAAACACCCTTTTTTTTTTTTTTTTTTTAGCGATGATCAACTGTTTAGATGATTAGGGCAGTTTGCTCTGATAGTCGGTTTTTCAATCAGCCCAAAGTTAGATGAAAAGAACGAGAATTGAAATTAACCAGAGTGGCACCAAGCGCGACTCTGGAACTTGTGTAAGTTAAATATGTCTTACATTACATGAATCAAAATAGGAATCTCTCTCTCTCTCATGCATTCGATGTTCTTTTTTTATTCTAGCTGCAGAATTTGGATTTGAATAGTATTGTCAAGCTGCTTCATCCACAAAAACATTTTTTAAACTACCCGTGCACTTTTAATCTTAGGCCCATGTAAATTACTTAAATTTGTGGAAGGGTGTAGCCCAAGATAATGCTAAATCTAATAAAAATCCAGGGACAAAATAGAAAAAAATGTCCATTTTAGCATTTTGTGTGACATGGGTACGATCGCGAGTGCGTGACATTTGTTGTACAAGATCCGACGACATTACTAGGCCTATGAAGATTTAAATAGACAACTGGCAGCTTGAAGATTATTAATTTATGCACTTATAGTGCTTACGTTACCAATTTGCGTGATTTCAAATAATTTTGTATACTTATACCATTCTGCGTAATTTTTAACTTAATTCGCGTTATTTTATTATGCTATGGTAATTTATTTGAGAAGCTCGTTTAAACAATCTTTAAGAGCTTCAAACAGATGTTGTGTAAAGTTATGTACAGTCAAATTCTGATTTTATGATTGTAATACATTTTTAGTATAAAATATCATAAAGTTGAATGAAATTTTACTTATCGATCAATCACTGAATGTTTTGTCACATTTGTTTTATCGTTTTGTGCCGGAAAAAAGTTATACAAACACTTTAATGATTGTCATAATATTCGTGCTGTGTTTCTTTATCTCCAACATACTTTTAGTTATTCCAGAATTTTTCTCAACAGTAGGAAATCAGCCATTGTTCGAACTTCTTAGTTAATCATTGGTGTTTTACTGATTGATATGCCATTGCCTGATATTTTTTTTTATTGAGCTTATGACATTTTTCGATTTTATGGTAATCGTAGAGTCTACAGTTAATATCATAAAATCGGAAACTGAATTCACATACATAAATTCAATGACTGAGGCTGCACCGATAATTCCCGGATTGTCTCTTAATATAGACTTTAAGCGGTCAATTATGCGTTTTAAGCTTTTTTTTAAAAAAATCAAAGCTTTACATACGAGAAAGATTAGTATACCACATAGGATGGCATGCATGTTAAACTGATTTTTACCTTTGAGATGATGCGTGGTTTCTTCTAGATTTACGCTCTCAAGATAAGGTGACTTGGTGCTTTCAGTTATAGTTCTGATGACACCATATTCAAGAAAATCTACTTGTAATCTGACGGTCTTGTCAGACAAATCAATAATGTGGTTTTTTGACAGTCTTTAAGAGATAATATAAGCGACACAGGTAGCGTAAATAGCAGTTAAAGTAGGATAATGACTTTCATTTTTTTTTCTTACGTCCTAAAGTATAGCTGTTTGTACTTAGTAGGCTGGAAATAATTTAAAGAATAGGACAGATGCTTCATACTTTTAAACTAGAAATATGCTATATCAGTTCGAGTTGGTTGCCTGTTGCACGCTTACCTATGTTCGATTACACGTTTTTTCTCAGTCAAAGATAAAAATAAAAAAATAATTTCAATCACATCACTTGTAGTCAGAATATTTTTACTTTCAGGGTGAAGCTACACTCACTATTGAGGAGAACTATTAAAAGGACTTATGTTAGGTGCAACTCAAAATCGCACTCCAAGATTGTACCATAATCAAAAACTAAGATATGACGGATCATTCTTAATAGTTACACTTTTATGGGCAATGATGTATATGAATTGCAAGTACAAAATTGAAAGGTTGGTTGATAGTGATAAGCTAAAAACAATAGCATAACAGCAAATGAAAACTAGTCATGAAAATTATCCAGAGAAGAAGAAGAAAAAGAAAAAAGGAGGAATACGAAAAGGACCCTTCAATTTATAAGTACGAATTGATTGAACATTTTTAGATCAAAATTCATTAGCCTTATGAAAGGATACCCTCTGTTTAGAGAAGACAATTTCTCTCTTATAGCAATTCCGTTCCTTGTAGTCTCTTGAAGCCTTTTCGACTATTAAACGCTGCTTTAAAACAAGTGAAACGCGGCGCATTGCCTTGATTTTTTTTTAAATGATCTTTATTTGTTGCACGTATTTATAGTGTGGCTACAAAAAGAGGTACTCAACAAAGAGGAAAGTAAGGAAGTAAAAATAAAATACCAAAAAAAGGGGTATAAAAGCGAAATAAGTATAGGAAATTAGAGACGCCAAGGAAGCTCTTCTTGAACCCATCGGGTAACACTATAACGTGTGGAGTTGAGAACTAGATCACTAGTGAAAGGCTTGTTGTTGAAAACGCAGCGCCAATGGGCTTTCCATAATTCAGACAAGGCGATATACAAGACAACGTCGCTGGAAATATGGGTGAAGGCGGGTTGAAGTCGTGTTCTAGAGAAATTAAGATATGTGAAAGCGTTGAGGATATCGGAGATGCGAGTAGTAAGCCAAAGGAACTCATTGATTAACTTCCCCCAAAAAGGTAACTTACGAGAACAGGTAAAAAAAAAAAGTGCGATGTGGAACCAGCATGTTGAGAACAAATTGAGCATAGAGCAGTAGAAAACTTTGAAGGCTGAAGTCGATGTAATAGTTGCATGTGAGGGATCTTGTGGTAAACGAGTCGATAGATAACGTTATGTTAAACATAGAGTAGGGAGAGGCGCTAAAATTTATTCTAGTAGAACGTGATGATAGTCGAGGAATAGTGTTGTTGATTAATTGTCAGTCTAAATGCTTTGGTAGAAGTAGATTCATCGTCGGAATCCATTGAAGTGTCCAGTTGGAGATGCGTTTTGAACGACCGAAAGTTGAGGTGATTATATTGAATATAAGTGCGAGAGAAGTTGGTGAACAGGTTCAGTGAGGATGGCACGAGGCATTTTTGGAAAAAAGGTTCAAGAAGAGCAGAGTTTCGATCAATGGCGATGAACAATTTCTTGGTGACAATTTTCGAGTTTGGAGATATATCATTGGGATCCTTACGGGTCAAAAAGTGAGTGGACGGGTGGTAGTTGAAAGCAATTTCGACAGATACTTGACGCAGTTTTTTGAATAATTTGAAATTACTTGGTGGGTTGGAGGACGAGAGGATAGCCGGAAGTGGCAGGAGCAGACATTCCAAGGGATTGGGCTCAGAAAGTTGAAAACGGCGGGGAATGGAATCTATAGAGCGTAGAAACATGTCAACAGATGTCAATCCTTAAAAGCGAGGTGAGAGTCGTAATTGAGGAAACAGGAGGGTGATGTTGATGTTGTCGGAGGAGCACTGGTTCTGAATATTCGCGGTGATATAGCGATGAATAGAGGACGCGCGATCCCGGGTAAACAGAATGGGACCAACCCAACGAAAAACTAATGCCTTGTGTTGGACAGTAGGGTCAATGACACCAAAGCCACCATTTATCTTTGGAGCAGTAATGACATCCCATCTGATTTTGGGGAAGATCTTCTTGTTGATGAATCGAGAAACGACAGATCGAATTTTTTGTAGGTCGGAAAGAGTAACAGGCGTCACCCGCAAGACATACCAACATTTAGACAGTATGAGCGATGTAGCAATAGTACCCCTACCAAGAGTAGAAACATTCCGAGTAGAATGTAGCAAAGCCGTAGACTCTAATTTATGAATGAATTCGGCGAAGAAAGAAGAACGTTGTCTGGTTGAGTGAAGCAAAGGAAAACCAAAATAGATAACTGGGATGGGATCATCTTTTGAGTGAATTTTATTAATACCACGCGAGGCAAGCAGATTCATACAATAATCCTTGATGCTGAAACCAGAGTGAGAGAAATTGCATGTACCTTATGATAGTTTATTTTGGCATTTGATGCAAAGCTGTACATTACCTTGAGTTAAGGAACCTCTTACGTAACTTCAAATTCAATAAGCGCTGAAATTGTGCGGTAAATAAATCACTCCTTTTTAAAGGCCGTTGACGCGTATTGCGACTCCCTCTTTTTAGAATCTTGCTTTTTTTTTTTATAACCAATGTCTTCATCAAGTCAACCCGAACAAGATCCAAAGACCAAAGCCTTAAATGGTTACCGAAGAAGACTTTTAGAACACCGTGAATTAGACGCTAAACTTAAAGAAAGTAACGCACGCTCAGCTCCTAACAACAGTTTTTTTTTTCTTACTCAATTTTAATTAGTGCGTCTCGGATTGAGAACACTTGACAGAGAATACGATAAATCAGAAGACGACATCAAAGCTTTACAAAGCGTAGGTCAAGTCATTGGCGAAGTTTTAAAACAATTAGACGATGAGCGCTGTAAGCTGCGATATTATTTTTTTTTTTGAAAAAAAAAAAAAAATCGGAAGAAACTGATACAATATATTATAGTCATTGTTAAAAATACAAGTGGTCCTCGTTATGTAGTAGGATGTAGAAGCACAATTGATAAGGAGAAATTAAAGCAAGGAGCCCGTGTTGCACTTGATATGACCACTCTAACCATCATGCGCATTTTACCTCGCGAAGTCGATCCTCTAGTATACAACATGTCTATGGAAGATCCTGGAGATATAAGTTTTGCAGGAATTGGTGGACTTTCTGAGCAGATTCGTGAACTTCGAGAGGTATTTTTTTCTTTGAGATTTTTTTTTTTTTTAAAAAAAAACTCATTGTCTCTATTAGGTGATTGAGTTACCTTTGATGAACCCAGAACTATTTTTACGAGTCGGCGTCAAACCTCCAAAGGGTGTACTTTTATACGGACCCCCTGGTACAGGAAAAACCTTATTAGCCAAAGCAGTTGCTAGTACGCTTCAAGTGAATTTTTTAAAGGTTGTATCCAGTGCGATTGTTGATAAGTATATTGGTGAAAGCGCTAGATTGATCAGAGAAATGTTTGGTTACGCAAAGGAACATGAGCCATGTATCATTTTTATGGATGAAATTGATGCTATTGGTGGTCGTCGTTTCTCTGAAGGTACATCCGCTGATAGAGAGATTCAACGTACTTTAATGGAACTGTTAAATCAAATGGACGGTTTTGATTATCTTGGACAAACAAAACTTATCATGGCTACCAACAGACCCGACACACTTGATCCTGCATTACTCCGACCAGGTAGATTGGACAGAAAGATTGAAATCCCATTACCCAACGAGCAAGGCCGCTTAGAAATTTTAAAGATTCACGCAGGTGGAATTGCAAAGCATGGTGACATAGACTATGAGGCCATTGTAAAGCTTTCTGATGGATTCAATGGCGCTGATTTAAGAAATGTATGTACAGAAGCAGGCATGTTTGCTATTAGAGAAGAGCGTGATTATTGTATTCAAGAGGACTTTATGAAGGCAGTGAGAAAACTTCAAGATGCCAAAAAATTGGAAACCAAAATGGATTACGAAAAGATTTAATAAAGAGAAAGAAAGAAAAAAAAAAAATAGCTTCATTATAGCAATCTTTGTCGTAATTTGCGCGCTTTTTTGACTGTACGTGTATTGTTATCATTGTCATCAACTGAAGATAAACACCATTGTACAGCGCGATAGGCTAGCCACGATGCTTCCAATACAACGTAACCCATGCCAATTTCTAGTACACCAATACCCCATCCTGGATAAAACGCTTTCCATCCTCCTTCAAGATAGGTTCTTTTTAGACAGTCAAAAAACCCAAGATAATCCGTATTCACTTTTAATACTCCAGTATCTTGTATCATAAGTTTAAACAGAATGGTATCGATAGGGTAGCTTGCTGTTCGGGTAACAATACTGCTGATGATTCCACATGCAATTTCAGGATAAAATGTATGTAGAACTGTCGAGTCTTTTTTGCTATTGTTTGAATTATTCTTTTTTGCTGCTGACAAGTCTAAGACTGCAAACGAGTTGAAGATGCGTCTGTAGATATAAGCGAGCAAGTTTTCTGTTAGGATGTTTAGTATGCAGGAAGGTATAAATGCCGAATGGATGTTGCGTGGGCTACGGAAGCTATTTAAATTGTGTCTATACAAATGGAAAAAGTCGCGATGATTTCTAATGACAATTCGACTCATGTCTGAATTTGACTGGACGCGAAGGATCAGTGCATTTCTATATAAGGGATAAAGTGGAGCATTAATAGCCAATATCAATATCTTTTCTGCTACTCTTGTCGCGATATATAAAGGGAAATTAATTTTGACAGCGACAGCCGATAATATTGATACGATTTGACTAACAATTGATTCATAACTTGCACTGATTGCCTGTCCAAGCAAGCCAAGACCAAAACCGGGATACAGTCTGCGTACTCCCCCATAGCGATAGGTGTAATAAAGTTTAGAAGCTCCATACATTGGTGTATCTCTTTGAAAGCTGTTCTTAATTGGTAAAGCTTGAAGGCTATGTCGTGCTGCAACAATGGGAAAGCACAGTGTATAATTTGCAATCATCGATCCTATGGCAAGCATAACACCCGATATAGTTTCTTTAACTTCTAAAGAGAGGTGATATTTTCTTAGTACATTCAACATTTAGAATGACATTGTTTTTTTTTTTTAACCTTTGTATTCTAAAGGGGCATGGTATGTACTGATGGTGGAGACAATGTCAATCTCAGCATCAGCTATTGATTCAGACAAATATTGTAAATTTTGAACTTCACATTCTTCTTCTTCTTGATTCTCTACAGTAGATCTGGTTTGAATGGTACTCCCAATCGACAGTAACCCTAAGTAGGCACTCAAAGTCATTGGTAAAATTAAATAAGATAGAAAATAAAACCGTGGAGAATAAATTAAACCTCTCTTTTTTTTCTTAATTTGTCACATAAAATGGTTCGAAAAATACCTTGTCAATGTAAAAAGCACCATTCAATAAGAAAATTGTGCCACTAATGACTTTATGCAAAATCAGATTGTAAAATAAGAAGAAGAAAGTGCGAAAGAAACAATGAATCAGAACCATGCCTTCGATGTATTAAGAATAAAAGAAAGTGTGTCCCTCAAGGACACATTCTTATCAGTCATTCCAGCTCTGACGAGGAAGAGGAAATCGATGAAAAACAATACATGGAACTATGTCAGCAAGTCGACAAACTACAATTAGGAATAAAAGAGCTCGAAATTAATTTGAATAAGCAAAAAGCAGCCAATGCAGCTGTTAAACAAGAACCTACTTGGGACCTTCATTTCAAAAATGGACAGCTGATGCTCGGTACAAAGATAAACGACTTCCAGGAGCTTGCACTATATAGAAGATCGTTTTTGCGTTATCTATCACCGTTTGGACACACCTTCCAAACGTCCGCACTGATTTTTGAACCAGCCAGTCCTGGATTATTGAAAAGAATAATATGTGTTATGGGAAAGCTGAATGGTTTAAAAAATGGGAGAAAAAAGAGCATCTACGAGAATAGTCTTGTGACAAAATGCTTACGCCCCGATATCTATTTGGACAGATTGATCAATATATACTTTCACTGCTTCAACAATGTTGTCCCATTAGTTCATGAGGTCACCTTCCGAAGGCGTTATGAATCACTAAAAAACAAACTTGACGATCCCGTCACATTGGCTATCTGCGCAACTGCGTGTGTATTTATATGTCCACATTCTGATTTTGATTCACATGAAAAACGGTTTTTTGGAGAATACTTTTATAACAGATGCATGGATAAACTGATCAACATGTTTGATGAACCCGAATATTATTTGGAATCCCTTATTGTCGCAAACATCTTACAATGTTTCATATTCGTCACATTACGACTTAGCGAAAGCAAAAAATGGGCAACGATAGCTGTTGTTTTGGCATCCAATCTTAAACAAATATATCCTGATTATAGAGAGGGAAACAAACAACAAAACTATGCAACCAGAGTTCTTTATTCAACCCTTCATCGCAACTGTATATTTGCGCATATTGTATTATGTCTTATTGAACTTTGTGTGGACCATAGAATTGACAACTTTGAAACTTTTGTGGAACTTCTCGATATACTTCCTGACGAACCCCCATTTACACAAGGTATGGTAGAACTGGCCAACTATATTCAAAAACTAGAATCACATCCGGTGATGAAATCTATTTTTAAGAAATCACGATATGCGTTTTTTGGGGAAACTACTGAATGGACAATTGAAGATGTTATCAGCTTTGAAAGCGTAGTTATCGATTGGTGGAAAAAATTACCTGAGTACTTCAAACTGGGTAAGGGTCCGTTTGATTGTACAAAAGAATTGGTTGAAGGATGCTTTGATACCCATAAAATGATGGCGTGCTTGTATATTCATACTTTAACCATAAACACCCAAGTCAATTTTTTCAACCCAAAACAATCAAGCGGTGGCCATCAAGCAGTGGGAGAAAAGGCGATCCATTTGGCAATATATGCAACAGAGATTATATTGCTTTTAACAAAACAGTTTGGAAAACTAGAGAGGTTTTGTTTTTGTGAGTACATCAAAGTATTTGAAAAGCTTTTTAATCAGACAAATTCTCGTTTTTATAGCACCTTCAAGGGTATTAGTAAGATCAATTGATGCTCTGGTATCTGTAATGAGCTTAAAGGAAAGCACAGTTACACTGAAAACAAAAATTAAAATCAAAGAATACATGGATGAATTTAGTAACTCAATTTCACCAGAGCATCACATATCCTCTAAGACTTCACCGCTATCATCCGTCTCATGGGCAAATCCTGAATTTACTTTGCCATCCCAAGATCTATATGAACTTTATCCACTTCCTGCTGAAGCACTAATTTTTGATGTTGTCCAGACTTCAGTTACCGACATTACCAATGTTTAAACTATTTTTTTCTATATTTTCATCACCCTTCCTTCTGTT
Organism: Rhizopus stolonifer B9770; assembly: GCA_000697035.1. Classification (NCBI taxonomy): domain Eukaryota; kingdom Fungi; phylum Mucoromycota; class Mucoromycetes; order Mucorales; family Rhizopodaceae; genus Rhizopus; species Rhizopus stolonifer. The sequence continues at coordinate 16,870 of JNDS01004807.1, forward strand.
TCTCTTTTTTTTAATAAACAGTATCATTTGTGTATAATGAATACGAGTTCACACTTTTTTTTTCTCTTTAAGGAGCGTTGTAATATGCTTAGAATAAGTCCATAAAGGAGACAGCAGACGGAAGTCAACAGCAGTTGAAAAAGGGGCGAACATCCAGGGGACAGATAAAGGGGGAAAACACAAAATGGTAATATTTCTTTTTTCTAATACACAGCGCATCTTTGTCCTTTGTGCTTGTTTTCTTTTCCTTCAAAGGCCAGATTTATAGTTTTCAATATGACTGCAAAGCAGACAATCGAAGATCTTTCAGAAATCGAGGATGTAAATGAAGAGAAAATTGTGTCAGTATTAAAGGAAAGATTCTTAAAAGATCAAATATACACCAGAGTGAAACATTCACTCTTGATCGTTGTCAATCCATACAAAGATTCTCGTGAAACTATACAAGAAATCAGCGAAAGGTACCTGGCTGAATACAAAAACACAGACATCAAAGAACAACTACCTGCTCATATCTTTCAACATATCAACCAAGCCTACTTCCATATGCGTCGTACACGCATTGACCAATCAGTTTTACTAAGGTATTTATATATTTTTCTCACATAAATACACAAATTTGTCTTTAAAACTGGAACTCCTTATTAACACACACTCCCTCCCCCCTCCTTTTGCAACTTAGTGGTTTCTGCGGAAGTGGAAAGTCAGAAATGAACCAATGGATATTGTATCACCTAATTACGCTCAGCAACCCAAAAAAACCCACCAAATTACAACAGTTGATACAAATGGCATATAGTGCTTTGGAGGCTTTTGGAAATGCTAAAACAACTGTACACGATAATGCATCCCGTTTTGGAAAACATCTCGAACTACAATTTAACGAAAAGGGGAGAATGATTGGTGCGAAATTTATGGATTACATGCTCGAAAGATCAAGAATTACACAAAGCAACGGTGATGAACGAAATTATCACATTTTTTATTATATGCTTCACGGAACTACACCTGAAGTAAAATCAGTTCTGCATTTGGACGAAACATCATCTTATATGTACTTATTCAAAACAAAAGAAGCTGCACGACTTGCAGCTGCACTCGTAGAACAGGACACGGAAAAGTATAATGAGTTGAGAACTCTTTTGAAATCCTTGGGGGTGAACAAGAGCACATTTCTTCAAATGATGCAAATTATAGCTGCCATTTTACACCTGGGTAACCTCCATTTTGCTGATGATACGACAAATACACAAGACTCTGCTATAGTAAAGAACACTGCCGAATTAGAAATCACTGCAGAACTTTTGGGTGTTGAGCCTAAGGCATTAGAAACGTGTCTCACCTACCAAACAAAGCTCATCAAGCGAGACCTTACAACTATATTTCTTAATGCCGAGCAAGCTTCTCTCCAGCGTCATGCACTTGCAGAAACACTTTACACGCTTTTATTTTCTTGGCTAGTTGACACATTTAACAAAAAGCTGTGTAAACCAGAATTTCAAAACACGTTAGGTATCATTGATTTTCCGGGAGCAGCGCCCATTCAAAGTGGATCTTACGATCAGCTTTCAATGCTTTATGCCAGCGAACGACTCTATCACTACATGCTTCATCAGACCTATGAAAGAAACGACTCGGTTTACTCTGTCCTAAGCATGCCCATGCCAGATTTCCCCAATTTACTTATAGATGATTGTGTCCAGTTCTTTGATCATCCACAAACAGGACTGTTGACATCTCCTCTGGATCTAGTGACAGTATCCCAACCAGGAAAGATTTTAGAGATACTAAAGCAAAATCATCGAAAGAATCCTTGTTTGAGCTTTAAAACAGGAGACAAAGAGACATTGTTTTCTGTACAACACTTTACTGGCACCGTATCCTATTCACCTTCAGAATTCTACATGCGTACGCACGAAGCTGTCTGTACAGACTTTGTTCTCTTATTTGGACCCCAGGCAGCCGAAGCACCTAATAATCGACTCATCACCAAATTGTTTTCGCAAAAATCTGTAGAATTAGATAGACTAAACACTTTAGGCAATATGTCTGTTGAAAAGCCGACATGTCTCATTGAAGGTGTCCTGAATACTCTGTCCTCTACCAAAAACTGGTACGTTCTTTGTCTTCGGTCTAATGATCTACTGCTCCCCCATTCATGTGACCCAAAGAAGCTGGCAGCACAGATAAAGACGCTTCATTTACTGCCTCTGGTGATAAGAGCTCGCTTTGAATATACCATTGATATCGACCTTCTAGAGTTTTGTGAGAGATATGCTGATTTGATTCACGCAACTACAGTGGATCTAGCCGCTGAGCCAAAGGAAAAGTTTTCGGCCTTGCAGGAAGTGCTGTATTGGGGCGAAAAGATGATGATACAGCTCGAAGAGAAAGTAAAGCAAAAAGAAACTAGGCCTGAATTTGCTGAATTTTTAACGCGTCTGTTTGCAGGTTTTTCTAGCAGAGTCAGCATGGGCATTTTTAGAAAATAAGCTGCGAGCAACTGAAAAACGAGAGCAGAGAAGAGCAAGATGTATTGCAAAAGGAATACCGTTTGGTAAGACGCTTGCAATAAAAATCTTTATTTTTTTACATATATTTACATAGTTGAAGACGAAGAAGAGGAGTCTAGTGATCAAATATGTACACAGATTTCTTGTAGATCGACAACCGAAGCAGAGTCAATTTACTCTGAAGATTACTATGAAGAATGTTGTGAGGAGTCACTCTACTCTCAGCCTTGCGATCACAGTACGACTACAATGACGACCACTACAATTACTTCAACAATAGACGACGAAGAAAAAGAACAAACAAAGACACAGTACGATGATCAGTACGGTCTGTCTGAACAACAAGAAAAAAAGCAAAAAAAGAGAAGAACTAGTCCTTCAAGAGGAATATGGGTCGTAATGACATGGCTCACTACGTGGTGGATACCTGGCCCTCTATTGTCTCATGGTTGCGGTATGCGAAGAGCTGATATTCGTATGGCATGGAGAGAAAAAGTTACATTGTGTGTAGTCATCTTACTGTTATGTGCTGCTATGGTTTGGTTTATTGCATTCTTTGGACAATTGGTCTGCCCACATCAAGATTTATATACACAATCTGAGCTTCAAGCAAAGAGTGGTCGGGACAATGCTTATATTGTGATACGTGGTGAAGTTTTTGATTTGACTTCATTTGCACCTCGTCATTGGGCTTCAGAAGTCATATCCACTAGTGCTCTGTTCCAATATGCAGGCCAAGACGCAAGTGATCTATTTCCTGTTCAAGTATCTGCTTTGTGCGATGGTATTAACGGCTATGTACCCAAGGAGGTGACTCTGAACGCGCATATCAATATAACAGACTCCAATGCCATTTATCACGACTTTCGTTATTTTAAATCAGATTATCGCCCAGATTGGTATTTCGAACAAATGGTGTACCTAAGAACAAACTATCGTATTGGATTTATGGGCTACGACCCTGTTGACATTAAGGACCAAGCAACCAATCCAATACAAATTGGTGGAATTCACGCCCAAAGACGCTGGGCAGTATTGCATGATAGTGTCTACGATTTAACCTCCTATATGATGGGTGGGCGTGGTATTAGTGCACCTGAAGGACAAACGTCACCAGAAAACACAGATCTAGATTTCATTGACAATTCCATTACCGAGCTTTTTCGACAGTTAGCAGGCACTGACATTTCTACTCATTTTGATGCTTTACCATTAGATAAGACCGTACGCGAACGACAGTTGACTTGTTTAAGAAACTTGTTTATGGTTGGTAAAGTTGATACTCGTAATTCGCTCCAGTGTTTGCTCTCCGAGTACATCTTGCTCTTAATCACAGGGTTTTTGTGCAGTGTTATTCTATTCAAGTTTTTGGCTGCCTTACGATTAGGCTCTGAAAATGCACCTGAAGAGTACGACAAGTTTATTATATGTCAAGTGCCTTGTTATACCGAAGGAGAAGAATCACTGAGAAAGACGATTGACTCACTGACTGTTTTGAGATATGATGACAAACGTAAATTATTATTCCTGATTGCAGATGGTATGATTGTAGGTAGCGGAAACGATCGTTCTACACCACGTATTGTTTTGGATATTTTGGGTGTAGATCCCAACTTGCATCCTGAGCCAATGTCATTTTTGTCTTTAGGCGAAGGAAAGAAACAGCACAATATGGGCAAAGTATATTCTGGTCTTTACGAGTGTTCTGGACACGTGGTTCCTTTTGTGGTTGTTGTCAAGGTTGGTACTACTGAAGAGCGACAAAAGCCAGGTAACAGAGGAAAACGTGACTCACAGATGGTGTTGATGAGATTCCTGAACAAAGTCCACTTTGACTCGCCCATGACACCTTTGGAACTCGAAATCCATCATCAACTCAAGAATGTGATTGGAGTAAACCCAAATTTCTATGAATTTGTTTTAATGGTGGATGCAGATACCGAAGTCTTGCCGTATTCGTTAAATCGTATGGTCTCTTGCTTTGTTCATGATTCGAAAATTGTCGGTTTATGTGGAGAAACAATGCTTTCTAATGAGAAAGATACATGGGTTACGATGATTCAAGTCTACGAATATTATATCTCACATCATTTGGCCAAGGCCTTCGAATCTTTGTTTGGTTCAGTCACTTGTTTACCCGGATGTTTTTGTATGTATCGCATACGATCAAGTATACGCAACCAGCCACTACTGGCATCACAAGAAATCATTAATGATTACGCTGAAAATCATGTGGACACTCTTCATAAAAAGAACTTGTTACATTTGGGAGAAGACCGGTATTTGACAACTCTGATTTTGAAGCATTTCCCTCATTTTAAAACAAAGTTTACACCCGACGCTGCTTGTATGACCAACGCGCCTGATCAATGGCCAGTATTATTATCTCAGCGTCGACGATGGATTAATTCTACAATTCACAACCTTGGAGAACTGATGTTTTTACCTCAACTATGTGGTTTCTGCTGCTTTTCTATGCGATTCGTTGTCATGCTAGATTTATTAAGCACATTGGTAATGCCAGCCGTTGTTTGTTATCTGGGCTATCTAATCTATCAACTGTGTACAAATACAAACCAAGTACCTTTAATGTCTATCATTACATTGGCTGGTGTTTATGGTCTTCAAGCAATCATCTTTATCTTGAGAAGAAAGGTAAATAGAGAGAAAGAAAAAAAAAAAAAAAAAAAAAAAAAAAAAAAAAAAAAAAAAAACTTAATGTCACATGCTTACAGTAAAAAATTGACAGTGGGAGCATGTGGGCTGGATGATTATCTATATATTAGCAATACCTGTGTTTTCATTCTTTATCCCACTATATTCGTTCTGGCATTTTGACGATTTTTCGTGGGGAAACACGCGTATCGTAGTAGGAGAACAGGGTCAGAAAAAGGCAGTTGGTCCAGATGAAGGAACGTTCAATCCCAGTGTAATACCAATGAAAAGATGGTCAGAACACGAACAAGATATATTATGCGACGAGGAAGATGAAATTGAAGATTCAAAAAGTATTGAAACGAAGACATATTCAGAAAATTATGATGAAGATTACGGGGAAGAGGATGAGGAGGACTATACAAGTGAGCAAGGATCTTACTTTGAGACTCCCGATGATGAAATAATATTTCAAGAGATAGTGAGGATATTACATGAAAATGACCTGATGCAATTAAGCAAGAAACAAGTACGTGACATACTGTCCAATACTTTTCAAATAGACATGAGCTTTAAGAAAGAATTTATTAATAGCTGTATTGATCAGCTTTTACAATAAAATAATCGTTGTACAATGTTTTAACCTTAAATAGCAATGTAGTCGTTAATTTAAACTCATGTTGAATCCAATGGGACCTTGCATAACATAGAGGAGAAAGGACTTTTTTTTTTGTTTAAAGAACTTTACACTCTTTCAAATGCTTTACAACAAAGTTTTATTGCTATTACAGCAAAGGGAAAAAAAATGACAACAAACAGCACAAATAATAAGTTCTTTACATGATATGCTAAAGCTTGTGGTAAACATCTCTGACTTGTTGTTTGTGCTTGATACGTTTGACAGTGTCCATATCTCCCTATCACCAGACCATCATCAGCACTACTTTGGGCTAGTTGTTTCTATCATCCCAAATTGAAAACTCCCTTGTTATTTAACACATAATAAAATCATCGTTCCAATCAGTCTATTGGAAATCATTTAGCATATATCCTAGTTCTACAAAAATTTGGGATATATCAAACACAGTTTATTTAAGTTTTTTTTTCTACACAAAACCAAATCCTATAGAACATTCACTTATGGCCTTGAAAAGACTACGACGAAGATCCTCGTAAGTCTGATATTGTGGAAGATCTACTTGATTGAAACTAACAAAAAAAAAAAAAAAAAAAAAAAAAAAAACTTACCATGTATGTGCAGAAGGCAGGCGGTTTGTGTCGCTAAATTCTTTATGAATTTGAAACCTCTGAAGACCATTGGATCCTTGTAGAGCAGAGAATCCACCCAAAGGAACTTTTGAAGTACCTGTAGCAAATTGCAAAAGCTTGGCTCTTTCTTCTTCATCAAATGAACGTACAGCGCGCCAAAACCACTGAATTTGAGGAGACTGGAAATTATAACCTTGGTATTCGGTATTTGCCTTCCAATCGTCAATATCAATATCTGGAAGGCCCGAAATTAGTAGTTCTAACTCTTGTTCGTTGAAAATTTTGATATTTTGGTAAGGAATAATTTCATAAAATCCCTCAAGGAACGCATCCACTTGCGGCTTGATGGCCAATACAAGTTTTTGTGAAGTTATCAGATTGACATATTCATGCTTATTTTCTTGGGTGACCGGTATGTTTTCACCATCGGGTTTTAAGTCTATTATCTTGGTGGTTCCAAAGTCATCTACCTCCACGCTAAAAGTCAAGTCGATCACATTCGTAATGTCATTTTCCAGCATCCATACTAAGCTCTTGTAATAGGCAGGGTCTACAGCTTCAAGATCCTTGTAATCTACAGGTCGACCCAAAATCAGCTTGTAAAAGGATCGAGTGAAGTAGGCATCCAGCAGACGATCATCGTGAATGGCTTTACCAATAATTCGTCCTACAAATTTGAAGTAAGACAAATGGTCAGGATTGACACCAGAGGCACGGTTGGGCAGATAGGTCAACTTGTCAGCAGCAGATGTGATGAATAACGCATAATTGGGATCAAACATTTGACGAGCTAAAGTAGATAGCCATTCACGCGAAACACCACCTTCGTCTACACCTTCTTCATCGTTGAATTGTACTTTTAATTTTCCATATCTTACTTCATCACTCGTGAGCTCATGGATCTGCTCGTATGTATCCTCAAATGTATATTCACGTCGTACACTAAGTTGAATTGTGGGGAATTTTTCGGCAGAATTGAATGCTTTACGAAGGACTTCGGTAAAATAAGCACGCTTGTTATCGAAATCCAGAATCATGGGAACATGAGCCAAACATGAAAATGGACCATTCATGAGGAACGGGTTGTTGCGAACCATCATGTTCAGCAATTTCTTGTGTTCATTTGTGAATTCAATAAAAAGTGTATTCTGGTCCGATATCGTTTCTGTACTAATACAGTCCTTGGATACTGTCATAAAGCATTCGACCAAAGGAAGTAGAACGTTTCCTACATCCACAAGATCTTCCTTGTCGCGGATAATTCTTAAACAGGATCCCAAAACTTTCCAAAGAGGTTGAAGATCAATTCCATCGTACATTTCGGGTTTTATTTTGGCATCCTCCTCTTCATCATCGTTCTCCTCTATTTTATTTTTCTTTGCATAAAGATAACGCATCGTATTGAGAACGCGAAGTAACTTCATTTGTTGTGATGTGGCCGTCGAAAACTGTTTCAAAGCCGAAGTTTCCATTTCTTTCCCTATTTTTAGCTTCTCTAGAATAGAAAGTACCACTTCAAGTTCCTTGGAAATCAGTAAACCGGATTGTGTTGCTACAGACTTCAAACTGGTGATGATTATCTCAAAACCATTGTCAATATGCGCTAGATTGGATAGAATACTAAGAGTAAAGCGGAATGTTCGACTTGAACATTCATTTGTCGTCAAGACACGTACAACTCGCTCAAAATACTTGCTTGGTAACATTATAGTCATATCTCCTAATTTGTTCTCTTCTGATACATTCTTGCAATATTCAATATAGTTTGGTATCGACCGACACACTCTAGACAATATTTCCATCAATTGCTCCATAAGTTGTGCGTTGTTCAAGAAAGAAGGTCGTCGTAAGAGATCAATAAGGACAAGAAACGAGTATCTGTTCTTTCCGTTCTCCATTCGTCCAAACTGTTCATTTTCGACCATAAAATAAAGACGCGAATGCCAGCTTATTTGAAGCACATAATACAAAATTTCCAAACATCTTTGTGATATCAAACTGGATGTCTTGCTTACAGAGGAGCTGGAACTTTTGTCTTTTTCCGCACCTGTCGCAACTACTTGATTGAGTAAACGAGAAAAGCTACGATCAACTGCAGGTAAATCAGAGCATTCGTCTTGAAGAACACAGAGAAGCAAAGAGAGCAAGTCATCGCAGGTCGTCGTATTTTCACATAAATTAAGCAAAAGACGGTTAAGTAAGACTTTCACAATCGACTGAGGAACAAACAATAGACGGGCGAGGATACTTAGCTGAGAGCGGTCAACAATGCGTATAATATCAAGAAATTGTGTCGGTTTTGGTGCTGTGATGTTCTCTGTAGGAAGCTCATTTTCATCGAAATCTGTAATGTTTATCTCTTCCTCATCAGAGGGGCTTTCTTGCGTTTGCTCTTGATTATCTTGTATGTTTTCAGGACTTTGTGCCGGGTCCTCTCGTTCTTCAGAACCCAGTCTTCTTCTAAGGCTGATAGTCTCTTCTTGACGAACCAAATCTTCACGTATATCATCGGGTAATGCAGCCAAGAAATCTGGATCAAGACCGTCAAAAGGAACCTCGACAAAAACGTCATCATCATCATTGTCCTGAGCATTCAATAATTGGGCACGGAAATCTTCGGGAAGTGCATCTAAAAACTGAGGGCCAATATCGTTTCGTTGAACTTCTACTTCTTGACCACGGAAGGTTATATTGATGTTATCTTCTTGAGCTGTTGAGGGCGTTTCATTCTCAGAAATATTTTGAAAACTATAGAGTGCCGCTGTAGGGGAATCACCCTCTTCTTCGAAAACATAATCTTCTTTATCTTCTCCATGCCTCTGTTCAATTTCAACTTCCGGTAAACGAGCTGCCATTGTTTTGGCTATGGCAGCAGCTGTTATGTTGATAAACGCCATCTGTGTCACTTGGTTCCAACGCTCTATGGTGGGTACAGGTGAGAACTCCAATAACATGTGCAATACATTCTTATTTTCCTTATCATCCTCATTTGATTCTGTAACCACATCGCTGTCTGGGACGATGAGGCCAGCATCCAAAATTTCTGGATTGATATTATCATCATTGGGTGCTGGACGATAGCTTGAAGAGACAGCAGATTGAAGAGTAACAAGCGCACCATGTCCAATAATATCTTTATAGGGTTGCAAGTGAGACATTGAAGTGCTTCCTGTGATGCATTCTTTTAAATCGCTTGTAGCATGATCAACAAATTTTCGCAAGAGAGGATGAAGAATAATGTCATCTCTACTAAATGGAAGCTCTTTTGAAAGAAATTGAATTTTGTTGCTTGTGCCGAGCGATCCAGCTACTGATGGCATATCTATTTGAAATAAGGGTTATTCATGCGTATTTAAAAATGATTTAACTTTACGGATTGTGTTTGGATGGTTGTTTACTACCACCATGTTTCTGGCTATATATGTATGTAAAATTAATTTCGTTTCAAAGTATATATTTTAACACTTACAACCACCTGCTGTACGTCTTCTAACAGTGATATCATATCCTTGGGGCCCGTTCACAATCTCTTCATCTTCTGTTTCCCCTTCTTCATTTGGAAATAAATCATTCTGTAAATCTAGTCAGCAACACTACTTCTATTATCTTACTATTTCCTTTTCCTACCCCAGCAGTACGCTCTCTCTGTCTTTCATTATTGTGTGCGTACCAATTCTCCTCGTGTTCCGATTCTACCTCATCACTCATATCCGAGTTGTACACATCAGAAACAGCCTCTTCTTCAAAAGAGTCAGAGGAATCATCTTCATCTTCATCTAACGACTCTTCGGTACCACTAGAGTTCTCTTCGTCGGTATCTGGAAGGTGGTGTCGATGGTTTCTCATTAATTCGTTCATTTCTCTATCCGCGTCGTCCTCTTCATCTTCGTCATGTTCAACATCGACCATCATCTCATCTTCTGAACTCTCTTCATGATCTTCATCGTTTATAGACTCTTCTCCAGAACTACAAAATAGAGAAAATAATATTGAGATACATATGTTTTAAAATAATATAGAAAAAAAGTAAATTACCTTGCCATATCTATTTCTTCATCTTCACTATTAAAGTCCGTATGGTCTTCTTCATCATCCTCTACAGCAGTACCATCTAAGATAGCCATAGATGAATTTCTGTAAAGCTCTTCTATTTCATCTACAGGAGTCGTGCTTCTTTCACTATCCATCACACTGTAATACCTTTCTTGGATCAGTCGCTCCCTTTTCTGGTCATAGGGTCGTTCTTGCTCAAACCAAGAGGCCATCTTAGCCAGCTTCTCCAAGGGACGCAATAAAGAGTTTAGTATGAATTTAGCGTTTGGATAATTCACGTCCACATTTTGAATGGCATCCACCAAGAGTGGCACAAAGTTGTTATCGATCATCAATTTAGTCAGATCTTTTGTGTTCTTTTCCTTTACGAGAGGCGAGACAACATAATGTGGATTGATATCAGCCTGTCGAGAATTCAAAATATAATGACACAACTCGGCAAGAGTATAATATTTGGCATATTTGGCTGAACTTCTTGTTTTTGCTTTGGTGTAATATTCTAAAAAGCCAGCAATAGCTTGCATCACCTGGGTACGAACAGCGGTCAAGATCTCGCCCCTCTCTTCGTCTTCTGGTCCCTGAGTGCCCGGTTTATCCTGCCATGATGATTCTGACCCACTGTCACTCGCCTGATCGTCGTTGGGCTTCATGTTGCCAGAGTGTGCGGTATCATAACAGAGAGAGACAAATAAACCGACGGTCCAGATAAAGATACACTTGCGCTTTCTTTCAATGTCAGTGACTGCATTCATGAGACCATAAGGAACCATGATGTTCAAGAACACGTTGAGAATAGAATGGTTGGATTCCGGTACCATATCTTGCGTATAGTGAAACTTGATGTCCAAAGGCACTTTATAAGAGATGATGTCTTCCTTGCAGCTTGGATAAGAGGAAACTAATTCCAAAAGGCATTCAATCAAGTAACCAGTGTAGCCGAGCTTCTGATTTGTTTCCTCTGGGTTGGCTTGTGTTATCACAAGCTCTTTTAGTATGTAATGAACCACCGTCCTTGACATGTAATGATTGTCTTCTTCAATTGGGCTCTTCTTGTTAAAGACCAACTTGTCTCCTTCGTTTATATTTTGTATGAGGTCTATGAATTCTGTTGGGTGTCTTAGAAAGAGCGGTTGAGCCATTTTCATTTTTTTTTCAAAGGGGAGCGTCTTCGAATAATACTTTCGGGAACAGAACATCAACCATTCCCTCATCAAATTGCTCATCACATGCTTGTCTTCCATCATGTGACGCAAGATGATAATCACATATGCTTGTTGAATTCTTACAGTGTCATCAAAATGGCATCGGGGACGCTCAAAGAGGGCTGGTAGACCAGAAGCCAACAAGAAACCTTTGGCGAGCTCAGGGCGTTTGGTCAACCGTACGATAATACGCAAGGTGGACAGCAGGTTATCTTCCGTAAGATTATCCATCAATAGTAATCGAACACAACAGCGTATCAGCACAGATGCATTGATAGTGTCAATATAATTACTGTCATCATAAGGACGATTTTCTGCCTGTGCAATAGATGATTCCAAAATCAAAAAGAGCGTTGTCAACCATTTCGGATTAGAAAATTCAGGGTTATCCGTAGCAATCTCCAAAAACTCTACCCAACCAATCAACTTGGATAGTGCAGAAACCCACTCGCTCACAAAGCCTTGGACTTTAGGTTCTCTCAGCATCAGGGCAAAGATTCGGATACGGTTCACACAGTTTTCAAAGAGGGAAAGCGTGTCTTCTCCATTCGTTGCCATGCCTTCAAAGAACTGTGCCATCAACTTTGAATTTTCCTCGGCTTCGCTAGGGTCTCCACAAGCAAGTGCAATCAATGTATCACGGACTATGAAATCCAGATCCTCTCGATCTTGAACAAGACTGATCAGAACCTTGGGGAGTTTGCTACGTATGGCGCGACGCAAAGAGTTCAGTAGGTAAGCAGCTCTACCGATAAATGAGATTGACACTCCAGTTTCATCTACATCACCATCATCGTCATCGTAATCCTCGTATTCCTCATCGTTATCATCTTCTGGAATACCTGACATATCTTGAACAATATCATAGGTTTCTTCAGGTGCTGGTGAAACTGAATTCTTGATTCTGGTGACAAGATCTTGTAGATATTCATCCTCTACTTGCAAATCGGAAAAGCCATGGTCTGCTGAAAATCCATCCTCCAACTTTGTAAATCTCTCGCCGTGCAAGTACATACATTGCTTGATACAGCCCAAGAAAGCACGAATTGTATGTTTTGGAAACTGTGGGAATTCGGGTTCGTCCAGAACGCATTTGATTCTCAAGATGCCAGAACGGACAAAAATTAACCAGTTTTCTGGATAAAGCATCTCCAGCTTCTTGTCACGTTCAGCAATGTCCTTTAGAACAGAGTCCGAGTATAGACTTGGGATAGAAAGATGTTGCAGGACGGGATAAAGTACCTCAAGACAGCTATTGGCTTGTTCGTATGCTGTTGTATTGACATCCTCTCTGCTGATCATGTTGGCCACCTTTTGTGAATAAGGAGTTGTCAGATTGTCAACTACCCATCTTATGCCTCCAATAGCACCAAACCAGACAGCTACAAGCGAAACCATATGACGTCTTTCCGTATCTTCCAAAATGAGCATAGAAAACAAGGTGGACACAGCAGCAATATAATCTTCTCTGTTCTCAAAGGACTCGGTTATCCATTGAAAGTTCTTTAGAATCTCAACAGATATTTCTCTTGAAATCAAAAACCATTTACATCCTTCTTCTTCTGACGGGTTTCGGTTGATGTAAGGTTCCAACTTGATAATACTTTGGAATAATAGCATAATCACTGGGCTTACACCTGATAGTAATTCTGAAAATCGCCTGGTATTGACTACCCTAGGGTCGGTTAAATCTGCTTCTTCAATTTCTTCGGCTGTGCCATCCTTTTTGAGCACAATTTGTTTGGCATACCACGTTTTAGGAACGGCATTTCTGAGCAAAACAGTTTCCCATATCAAATGTCTAAGGACAGAAGAAAAAAAAAAAGGGTGAATTTCAGATTCTTCTCATGTCTAGCTTACCTATGAATAGATCCTAACAATTCAAAGAACCCAATATCTGATGTGGTATCTCTCGTTTCTCTATGATTGTACAGATATTCAATGAACTCACCACATGGTTCATCTTTTTGTAAAACAAGTAAAGCCAATGTGTTTGCGAGTAAACCAACACGACCTACTAAAAAGCTAAACTCGCGAAGTGCTTGATTTCCATCTTTCAGTAACTCTTCATTTGTACCTAAAAAAGAACATTAACATATGAAGCAAGAGCACCTCTCTCAAAAAAAAAAAAAAAAAAAAAAAAAAACTTACCATCCACATAGATATATTCAGCTACTGAACTCTTTGTTGAAGGTTTTGGTTTAATAATCACATCTGCACTTTTTCTAACTTCATTCAAAATAGATTTAATGATTACAATAGTCTGTCTCTCTGCAAGCAACCTAAAGACATCCGAAAGAGCACCAAATGCATCACTGAGATAATAATCAAAAGGAAGCATTGGAAGAGAGTAATATCTCAAGAGAATTTCATGTCCCTTGTAATCAATAAATTCATTCACATTTCCAAACTCCAAAAAACCATCCAAAAACTAACAAAGTGTCAATAACAATACGAATGCCATTCTTTGAAGAAAAGAAAAGAAAAGAAAAGAAAAAAAAAAAAAAAAAAAAAAAAAAAAAAAAAAAAACTTACTCTTGCAGACATTTCAATCAAGGATAATAGATGGCTGTCTACCCTGGTGCGTATCGGGACTTTTCCATAGGTCAATTGATGACTTTCATCTTCTGGTAATTCTGATTTACCCAAAGTGACGACCTTCTGAAGCATAGTGTGAATGCAGCTAAACATCTGAACCTTTAAAGCAGGTTGGTGTCGAACCAACTCACTCATCTCACCACCAATTTCACTCGTCTCTGTCACCTCCACTGGGTTCTTTAAAAAGTGCTCAGAAGACATGAGCTTGAAGAAGTAAGGAAGTGGTTGGATTTCTTGAAACATATCGAGTCCCTGTTCGCTCAAACAGGTCGCGCTAAATGCATCAATGACGTTCAAGAGCAAATTAACATCGCAGTAGCCCTCGTAGGCCATAAAAGCCTTTAAAAAGGTCTGGGGTACTTGAAGCTCTTCCAATACGGTCAACGAAGTGGGTTCCATATGAATATAGCTCGCATACAGAGAAAGCGCCAATCCAAACATGGTGGATCCTACCAACTTTTGCTGATCCATGATCTTGGTAAGTATAAGAGGGACGCTGGTCTCCATTAGATTTCTTAATGTGCTGCCTGCATGGCTGCTTTTGATCATCCGGATAATAAATCTCAAAATGGTTTTGACGAGTATGGTGGAGTCATGGTGTTGGGGCTCACTCACACAAATATCCACTTGGATCTTGAGAGCACTTATAGAGGCATTGAGACCATTGGAGTGGAAAAAATTGGGATAGGCGTTTTCTAGACTATCAAAGGCGATGTCGAGTACGGAGATGACTTTTGTAAGAACCTGTTTAGATAGTTTAGAATCTATGTTTATATTATATTATGCTTACATTTGGTTTCGCATGTTCATTATCAATAATATGAACACAAGCATTGACTATACCAGCAGATGAGAGCATTTGTCCACCGGCAACTGTGTCTATCAAGAAAGACAAAAGGGTAAAAAACGCATCTAGAAATGCTTGTGGAAAAACTAATAAACATGTTAGTTGAGTTTATACTCCTCCCCCCCCCCCTCTTTTTATTGTTTCCTTACCTGGGCCACTAGAAAGTTGACGCAGAGTGTGAAGTAAGATACCGTGGTTTGCAGCAGCATTCAATGTGTTCAGTACTTCTGTTAGCTTCATTTTATGCCTTGCAATTGCATCTAAAGCATATAATGCATATGTTTGAATGTCCTAATACGTGTTTGTTAACAAGAGTTTTTTTTTTCTTTTTCTTTGTAATACAAATTTACAGTTGGGATTTGATTTTCGAAAGATAAAAGTTGAACGATTTGAGCAGTCAAATTGGGTTCATAAATATACAGTCTATTTTGAGCAGTTGCTTCGGGCATTGTATGAGCTATCAAGAAAAGAAAAGAGAAAGTAAAATGATAATAATAAGTTAGAGCCTACATGCATTCCCCTTCCTATTCTTATCTCTACCTAAGATGACAATAGACATAAGTCGGATCTTAAGCAATTGTCTGCGAGTGCTTATGCTATGGTTATGATTCGCTAATCTAATTTTATTCAATAATTCAAAATGGTATCCGCTCGGTATTTGATGTTTGTTCACAGTTTCCCAAAAGATGTCCTGATCTGGTTTTGCCGATAAACTGACATCTATAGTTTCTAATTCACCTCCTTCCTCTTTATAAAATGACGCGGATAGCTTTTTGACATTTGTTGTTTCGTTTGAAGTAAATAGTGTGATATCTCCATTTTTTGCTAGTTCTGTTATAACCGTTTCATCTTTAATCGAAAAGTTGGATTGTGCTGCGGTAGGATTATTCATTCGTTGAGCTGGTTTCAACAAAAGGGCAAGTGTTGCTTCCAAAATATCAATATCCGTTGTGTAAAGTAAAGAGTTGAGATACTACAAAAAACATATAAGTCTTTCTTTTCTTTTTCTTTTTCTTTTTTTTCTTTTTTTCTCGCTTATTTTTCATTTTTACTTCATAAGAGTTGTATAAGTTTCGATTGGAACAGTTGTCAAAGAGTAGTCTAGTAAAGTTCAAAATAGATAACAGTGTCTGTTTGTCATTTTCGTCAAAAGGTTTGTTTTGTATATGCACATTCAGTTCATATGTTTTGCACAAAGAATCCAACTTGTCATCAAAGAGATTCAAAACAGATACGAATTGAAAAAAATCGCTTTTTGGAAACTTCCATTCCTTTACTGTCCAACGACTGATCGGTCCGCCAGTTAATAAATGATCAATAATGTTGATTAATTCTGGCGGCTATTATCAATAGAATTAAGATCCTTTTTGTTTTTTGTTTTTTGTTTTGTTTATAATTAAGCTTACAAGTGAAGGTAATGTTTTGATGGGTGTTCTTTTAATCTTCATTTCAACTTGGGTTTTATATATATGTGTGTAAAAAAAAGTTTCGAGTTTTAAAAATTGTCAAACCTTCTTTTATGCTCAAAGAGCTAATAAGTCACACGGTAAAAAAAAAAAAAAAAAAAAAAAAAAAAAAAAAAAAAAAAAAAAACGCCTTTTTTGACTTTTTTGTTAGATACAATACTTTTTCCAAACCTCACGAATATTTAGTAAACAAATATGAATTTTCCCCCCCCCAAAGACAACTACAGTACGTGGGTACGTTTATATTTAGTTGAGAAAGAATCTTTGGATACTATAGACAACATTCGATGGTCTCTTTTATGCTGTCAAACATCCATAGCCACGTGGTCAAAAGACTTTGTGGCTGTTGATCATCTTTTTAAAGCACAACAAAATATCCATAAGGTTTGTGTGCATAGGAACATGATTAATTATAATTGGAGAAATATAACAATTTATTTTCGTAAGAAAGGTATCTTATTAAAAGGAAAATAGAGAAAGAAAGAAATAGATAGAGAGAGAGAGAGAGAGAGAGAGAGAGAGAGAGTGTGTGTGTGTGTGTGGGAAGAATAAATAATGTTGGAGATGATAAAAGTCTTTTTTTTTTATGTGTGATGTGTTATTTAAGGTGAATTATCTACATAATTGAGAACGACACCAACGAAATCATCTAATATACTATTTGAATCAGCATACTTGATTCCTTCGGATTTTTCTTCAAAAGATAAGAACGTATGCATAGAAGGTAAGATGCAGTCATTGAATGGTGATTCTTTTTCTAGTTCTATTGGTTGTTCTTTTGTGGTGCAACTACTACTGCTACTGCAGACGCTACTTCCACTGCTACTACTGCTACTGCTACTATTACTGCTACTGCTACTGTTCCTGCTACTGCTACTACTGCTACTGCTATTACTCGTACGTCGTTGTAAATTAGGGGATAGCTCTGGTAAGAATGAGGTATTAGAAGACCAAGCGTTTGACATTTGTTGAATAGAAGGTAATTTGATTTTTTGTTGCAAACCACTATAAAAGGGTAACTCTATCAAATCTGTCGAATCAGATTTACTTTCAAGCATTATACGTCGACCGAGTCTTCTAGAGATTTCTTCTTTAACAAAATTCTGTTTTTCTGGTGAATCATGGTCACCAAACCTTTGTCGTGCAAGGCGATAGACTCTGCATCGAAGATCATTTTGTCTATTTTTCTCTCTGTTTTCAGCTCTCCACTTGCGCATTCTGTCATTATTGCTAAATACAGAGTAAGTAATCTATTGGCAGTAAAAATTAAATGTTTACCTTTCAGTTGTTTCTTCTTTTGAAATCAACTTTTTTGCGTGTCCTTTCCAACGTTTTTGATCACGGCTTCTGACATACGGTATATTATGGATATTAGGATTTTCCATATGACGTTTTCTATGTGTTCTAGTTAGTCTAAATTTAAGATATAAAAATTAAGGAGCTCGTATTTACAGATTAGAACGGGTGGCAAACACTGGTATTAGAAAGAAAGATTAGATATGTGTTTATCGATATCATGATTTGACATACATTTAGGACACTGTGAACAAGGAAATATTTTTGAGGCAGATTGATCTTCATGTAATAACATTTTAAAAAATATATGAAAAGACAAAGAAATATAAAAGAAAAAGGAAGAAAAAAAAAAAAAAAAAAAAAAAAAAAAAAAAAAAAAAAGACACGTAGATCATTAAATTTTAAGCCAATAAATGTATTCTGTCATCCATACATCCACCCCTGTCTTTCTTCCTCTTCCTCTTCTTTTACTTTTTCTTCAGTTTCCACTTGGTATCGACACATTGGACAAGTGTTGTGTAACTCTAACCAAGGTAAAATACATTCCTTATCAAAGAGATGTCCACTAAACACGCGTTAGTTTTGTTTTTTTGTTTTTTTAATTTACCAAGGCATCTTTGTTACTGCATTGGATGAGCCTTTTAGACTGTCTTTACAAATAATGCATGTATCGTCACTATAAATTTAATTTAGAACAAAAAAAAAAAAAAAAAAAAAAAAAAAATGTTCATTCCTCTTGTACGGAACATCCCGCATTCCCGATAAAAGGTACATATGTTGTGAGAAAAGGGGATGAGAATAGAATGAATTTAATCCCATCCTTTTAATTCCTAACGCTTTACTGTCTATCCAAATTATTGTTGTACACAATAATATAAAAAGAAACGCAGTAAAAAAAAAAAAAAAAAAAAAAAAAAAGAAAAGAAAGATAGCATATTTATTTATTTATTTTTTTCTGGGGATTTCTTTACTCACACTCACTATCAATCTATCCATAATTAAAATAAACACTTGGTTATTGCTTAATCAAATATTATGATTTTCATCTACAGGAATTGGGGGGTTGGGATGAATTTTTTTTTTTTTTTTTTTTTTTTCTATCTTACTTTGCTGTTTGTAACAACTGCTCTACGTTTGTTTCAACATGTTCTGAAGGTTGCATGGCAGACTCGGGATTCATAAATGCATCTAGATCGACATCAACCGTTCTTTTCTTTTGAGTTGAAGTAATCCCGAACTCATCTAAACACAATAAGAAAACAAATACACAAAATGTAATTGTTTATACCAAAATAACTCGTCATTTTTTTTTTTTTTATTTTTTTTTAATAAGAGAAAAACAAAGCAGTGTTGCGGACACGTATGCATGTATGAATTACACAGACTGTTTTTGGTTAAATGATTGATCGATTGAAAGTCCGTATGAATGAATGGTGTTTCGTCAGCCCCATTCTGATTAATGCCAAAAGTTTTCTTTAAGAATTTCTTCGAATCTTCTAGTAAATAAAATGGTGTATAAAAGCTTCATTTCATTTGGTAAAATATCATTCTTTACAAAAAAAAAAAAAAAAAAAAAAAAAACTCTTGCATATATTACGTTTCATCTTCAGCATAATTAGGCAACAGGTTTAATTCTTGTTTCGTAAGGACTACAAGTATAAAAAAAAACAAAAAAAATCATAAAAAATCATAAAAAATCATAAAAAATCATAAAAAATCATAAAAAATCATAGAAACTGTCTGTATAATGTAAGATAGAGTCAGAAGCCTTTCAATTATGGATAAATCATTCAATATCTTTATTCGAACGGGTTAAAAGACCCCCCCCCTCCCCTTTTTTTTTTGGAGCTCTTCAGATTAGGCTTTT